>CAXKVW010001108.1:0-5000 GCA_964058825.1 Carex arenaria
TATCCGAGTAGCACGTACCATCAAACAAACTATAACTGATTTAATGAGCCATTCGCAGTTTCACAGTCTGAATTAGTTCATACTTACACATGCATGGCTTAATCTTTGAGACAAGCATATGACTACTGGCAGGATCAACCAGGTAGCACGTCTTACACGAGAGCCGGTGCGTCAGCTCCGGCACCAACCCAAACAGGCGGGCCTTCGCAGGACGCAAGCCGGAAATCGCTGCTCATACAATCCGAGAGGCATTCCCCATGTACGCAACCACACCCTGGACACTTCATTCTTGCCCTTCATAATCCCGACTCCAGACAGAACAATACGATTTGCGTGCCAAACAAGCAACACGACAAACGGCGCCCACGTCGCAATGATTCGTACAAGGGACCTCCCGAAGTCTGCGGAGTAAAGTCACGCAGAGCTAGCACTAAGCACTGCATCTGTGAGAGGCGGCAAAAATCCAAGTGATAGCAACAAGGCCATTCGACCACGCACCTACACAAGGATTTCGCCATCATTTCGGCTGCCCAAACGACAACAAAATGTCAGAAAGGCAAGCAAATATCAATCGAGGGACAACTTCGCTACCCGCAACAGGGTAGAACTACACAGGCAACCGATCACAAGCATCCCGGCCCCGACAAATTCATTGACGGGAGGGAGAGTGAAGAGACAGCCCCATGTCGGTTGGCCGCACAAAAAGTGCAGGGAGCCCGACATGCAGAGCAAGTCCAGAACAACTCATGCGACGCCACAGTACTAGACACGCTGCACTAGCGCCCACAACACCGCCGTCCCCAGCCAAAATGACCAGAAGACAACCGATGTGCAAGTCAACCAGATATAGCAGCGAATTTAGGCCTGCCGTACGCGAAAATTGAAACATCCGTCGGGGCTTCGTACACTGCGTTGTGTGTACGCGTGGCTGCATATGCATATGCTTCGGGGCAGGGCGCGCCACGCAACGACGCCCTGCCCCCAACCCGTCGGGACTTCGTACACTGCGTTGTGTGTACGCGTGGCTGCATATGCATATGCTTCGGGGCAGGGCGCGCCACGCAACGACGCCCTGCCCCCAACCCGTCGGGACTTCGTACACTGCGTTGTGTGTACGCGTGGCTGCATATGCATATGCTTCGGGGCAGGGCGCGCCACGCAAAGACGCCCTGCCCCCAACCCGTCGGGACTTCGTACACTGCGTTGTGTGTACGCGTGGCTGCATATGCATATGCTTCGGGGCAGGGCGCGCCACGCAAAGACGCCCTGCCCCCAACCCGTCGGGACTTCGTACACTGCGTTGTGGCTCCATATGCATATGCTTCGGGGCAGGGCGCGCCACGCAAAGACGCCCGGCCCCCAACCCGTCGGGACTTCGTACACTGCGTTGGGTGTACGCGTGGCTGCATATGCATATGCTTCGGGGCAGGGCGCGCCACGCAAAGACGCCCTGCCCCCAACCCGTCGGGACTTCGTACACTGCGTTGTGTGTACGCGTGGCTGCATATGCATATGCTTCGGGGCAGGGCGCGCCACGCAAAGACGCCCTGCCCCCAACCCGTCGGGACTTCGTACACTGCGTTGTGTGTACGCGTGGCTGCATATGCATATGCTTCGGGGCAGGGCGCGCCACGCAAAGACGCCCTGCCCCCAACCCGTCGGGACTTCGTACACTGCGTTGTGTGTACGCGTGGCTGCATATGCATATGCTTCGGGGCAGGGCGCGCCACGCAAAGACGCCCTGCCCCCAACCCGTCGGGACTTCGTACACTGCGTTGTGTGTACGCGTGGCTGCATATGCATATGCTTCGGGGCAGGGCGCGCCACGCAAAGACGCCCTGCCCCCAACCCGTCGGGACTTCGTACACTGCGTTGTGTGTACGCGTGGCTGCATATGCATATGCTTCGGGGCAGGGCGCGCCACGCAAAGACGCCCTGCCACCAACCCGTCGGGACTTCGTACACTGCGTTGTGTGTACGCGTGGCTGCATATGCATATGCTTCGGGGCAGGGCGCGCCACGCAAAGACGCCCTGCCCCCAACCCGTCGGGACTTCGTACACTGCGTTGTGTGTACGCGTGGCTGCATATGCATTTGCTTCGGGGCAGGGCGCGCCACGCAAAGACGCCCTGCCCCCAACCCGTCGGGACTTCGTACACTGCGTTGTGTGTACGCGTGGCTGCATATGCATATGCTTCCGGGCAGGGCTCGCCACGCAAAGACGCCCTGCCCCCAACCTGTCGGGACTTCGTACACTGCGTTGTGTGTACGCGTGGCTGCATATGCATATGCTTCCGAGCAGGGCGCGCCACGCAAAGACGCCCTGCCCCCAACCAGTCGGGACTTTCGGTTACTTCGGGCCATTTTTCGGCTGCTTCGGGCCATTTTTCGGCTGCTTCGGGACATTTTTCGGCTGCTTCGGGCCATTTTTCGGCTACATCGGCTACATTTTGGCTACTTCAGGCCACATTTCGGCTACTTCGGGGACTTTCGGCTACTTCGGGCCATTTTTTGGCTACGTCAGGGACTTTCGGCTACTTCGGGCCATTTTTCGGCTACTTCGGCTACATTTCGGCCACTTCGGGCTACATTTCAGCTACTTCGGGTACTTTCAGCTACTTCGGGCCATTTTTCGGCTACCTCGGGCAATTTTTCAGCTACTTCGGCCACTTTTCGGCTACTTCGGGTCCTTTTTCGGCTACTTCGGGCACTTTCGGCTACTTCGGGCCATTTTTCAGCTATCTCAGGCAATTTTTCGGCTACTTCGGGCACCTATCGGCTACTTCGGGCACTTTTCGGCTACTTTCGGCTACTTCGGGTCATTTTTCGGCTACTTCGGGTCATTTTTCGTCTACTTCGGGCCATGTACACTCCCGTGCGTGTACCTCAGGGGCCATGTACACCACCCGGCCTGCACATGGAGGGGCACCCTTTCCGAAAATCCTTGCCCCCTAATAGGGAATATGCATTTTGGGTCTCCAGCCACGCCCAGGGTTACCACCCCCTGGAAATCCCCCAGGTTTCCCCCCCATTTTACTTAGAAGTGCTAACGCTAAGGGCGCTACTGCACCAACGCTACTTCGGGCCATTTTTCGGCTACTTCGGGCCATTTTTCGGCTACTTCGGGCCATTTTTCGGCTACTTCGGGCCACTTTTCAGCTACTTCGGGCCATTGTCCGGCTACTTCGGGCACTTTCGGCTACTTCGGGTCACTTTTCGGCTACTTCGGGCCATTTTTCGGCTACTTCGGGCACTTTTCGGCTACTTCGGGCCACTTTTCGGCTACTTCAGGCTACTTTTTGGCTACTTCGGGATACTTTCAGGCTACTTCGGGGCATTTTCCGGCTACTTCGGGCACTTTCCGCTACTTCGGGTCATTTTTCGGCTACTTCTGGCCAATTTTCGGCTACTTCGGGCCATTTTCGGCTACTTCGGGCCTTTTTTCGGCTACTTCGACTACATTTTGGCTACTTCGGGCTACATTTCGGCTACTTCGGCTACATTTGGGCTACTTCGGCTACATTTTAGCTACTTCGGGGTACATTTCAGCTAATTCGGGGCCATTTTTCGGCTACTTCGGGCAATTTTCGGCTACTTCGGGCCAATTTTCGGCTACTACGGCTACATTTCGGCTACTTCGGGCTACATTTCGGCTACTTCGGGCACTTTCAGCTACGTCAAGTCATTTTTCGGCTACTTCGGGCACTTTCGGCTACTTCGGGCCATTTTTCGGCTACTTCGGGCAATTTTCGGCTACTTCGGGCAATTTTCGGCTACTTCGGTCCATTTTTTGGCTACTTCGGGCCATTTTCCGTCTACTACGGGCACTTTCGGCTACTTCGGGTCATTTTTCGGCTACTTCGGGTCATTTTTCGGCTACTTCGGGTCATTTTTCGGCTACTTCGGGCACTTTTCGGCTATTTCGGGCCATTTTTCGGCTACTTCAGGCCACCTTTCGGCTACTTCGGGCCATTTTCCGGCTACTTCGGGCACTTTCAGCTACTTCGGGCCATTTTTCGGCTACTTCGGCTACATTTTGGCTACTTCGGCTACATTTTGGCTACTTCGGGCTACATTTCGGCTACTTCGGGCTACATTTCGGCTACTTCGGGCCATTTTTTTGCTACGTCGGGGACTTTCGGCTACTTCGGGCTATATTTCGGCTACTTCGGGCCATTTTTCGGCTACTTCGGGGCAATTTTCGGCTACTTCGGAGCAATTTTCGGCTACTTCGGGCCAATTTTCGGCTACTTCGGCTACATTTCAGCTACTTCGGGCTACATTTCGGCTACTTGGGGCACTTTCAGCTACGTCAGGTCATTTTTCGGCTACTTCGGGCACTTTCGGCTACTTGGGGACATTTTTCGGCTACTTCGGGCAATTTTCGGCTACTTCGGGCCATTTTTCGGCTACTTCGGGCTACTTCTCGGCTACTTCGGGCACTTTTCGGCTACTTCGGGCCATTTCTCGGCTACTTCGGGCTACTTTTTGGCTACTTCGATCCATTTTCCGGCTACTTTGGGCACTTTCGGCTACTTCGGGCACTTTCGGCTACTTCGGGTCATTTTTCGGCTACTTCGGCTACATTTCGGCTACTTCGGGCTACATTTCGGCTACTTCGGGCTACATTTCGGCTACTTCGGGGACTTTTGGCTACTTCTGGCCATTTTTTTGCTACGTCGGGAACTTTCGGCTACTTCGGGCCATTTTTCGGCTACTTCGGGCCAATTTTCGGCTAGTTCGGCTACATTTCGGCTACTTCGGGCTACATTTCGGCTACTTCGGGCTACATTTCGCTACTTTGGGCCATGTACACTCCCATTTGTGCACATGAGGGGGCACCCTTCTTGAAAATCTTGCCCCCCTAATAGGGAATATGCATTTTTAGGCTCTAGCCACCCCTTGGGTTACCACCCCCTCCAAATCCCCCATGTTAAAAATAAGGGTGTTGAACTATTTTTTTACCCGATTTTTCGACCGGTTTCACTTCTTATCCAATT
>CAXKVW010001108.1:15000-17500 GCA_964058825.1 Carex arenaria
ACTTCGGGCCATTTTTCGGCTACTTCGGGCACTTTTCGGCTACTTCGGGCCACTTTTCGGCTACTTCAGGCTACTTTTTGGCTACTTCGGGATACTTTCAGGCTACTTCGGGGCATTTTCCGGCTACTTCGGGCACTTTCCGCTACTTCGGGTCATTTTTCGGCTACTTCTGGCCAATTTTCGGCTACTTCGGGCCATTTTCGGCTACTTCGGGCCTTTTTTCGGCTACTTCGACTACATTTTGGCTACTTCGGGCTACATTTCGGCTACTTCGGCTACATTTGGGCTACTTCGGCTACATTTTAGCTACTTCGGGGTACATTTCAGCTAATTCGGGGCCATTTTTCGGCTACTTCGGGCAATTTTCGGCTACTTCGGGCCAATTTTCGGCTACTACGGCTACATTTCGGCTACTTCGGGCTACATTTCGGCTACTTCGGGCACTTTCAGCTACGTCAAGTCATTTTTCGGCTACTTCGGGCACTTTCGGCTACTTCGGGCCATTTTTCGGCTACTTCGGGCAATTTTCGGCTACTTCGGGCAATTTTCGGCTACTTCGGTCCATTTTTTGGCTACTTCGGGCCATTTTCCGTCTACTACGGGCACTTTCGGCTACTTCGGGTCATTTTTCGGCTACTTCGGGTCATTTTTCGGCTACTTCGGGTCATTTTTCGGCTACTTCGGGCACTTTTCGGCTATTTCGGGCCATTTTTCGGCTACTTCAGGCCACCTTTCGGCTACTTCGGGCCATTTTCCGGCTACTTCGGGCACTTTCAGCTACTTCGGGCCATTTTTCGGCTACTTCGGCTACATTTTGGCTACTTCGGCTACATTTTGGCTACTTCGGGCTACATTTCGGCTACTTCGGGCTACATTTCGGCTACTTCGGGCCATTTTTTTGCTACGTCGGGGACTTTCGGCTACTTCGGGCTATATTTCGGCTACTTCGGGCCATTTTTCGGCTACTTCGGGGCAATTTTCGGCTACTTCGGAGCAATTTTCGGCTACTTCGGGCCAATTTTCGGCTACTTCGGCTACATTTCAGCTACTTCGGGCTACATTTCGGCTACTTGGGGCACTTTCAGCTACGTCAGGTCATTTTTCGGCTACTTCGGGCACTTTCGGCTACTTGGGGACATTTTTCGGCTACTTCGGGCAATTTTCGGCTACTTCGGGCCATTTTTCGGCTACTTCGGGCTACTTCTCGGCTACTTCGGGCACTTTTCGGCTACTTCGGGCCATTTCTCGGCTACTTCGGGCTACTTTTTGGCTACTTCGATCCATTTTCCGGCTACTTTGGGCACTTTCGGCTACTTCGGGCACTTTCGGCTACTTCGGGTCATTTTTCGGCTACTTCGGCTACATTTCGGCTACTTCGGGCTACATTTCGGCTACTTCGGGCTACATTTCGGCTACTTCGGGGACTTTTGGCTACTTCTGGCCATTTTTTTGCTACGTCGGGAACTTTCGGCTACTTCGGGCCATTTTTCGGCTACTTCGGGCCAATTTTCGGCTAGTTCGGCTACATTTCGGCTACTTCGGGCTACATTTCGGCTACTTTGGGCCATGTACACTCCCATTTGTGCACATGAGGGGGCACCCTTCTTGAAAATCTTGCCCCCCTAATAGGGAATATGCATTTTTAGGCTCTAGCCACCCCTTGGGTTACCACCCCCTCCAAATCCCCCATGTTAAAAATAAGGGTGTTGAACTATTTTTTTACCCGATTTTTCGACCGGTTTCACTTCTTATCCAATTTTTTTTTTAAATTTCAAATTTTTTGAAAATTTCAAATTTTTTCGAATTTCAAATTTTTTCGGAAATCAATTTTTTTCAAATTTCAATTTTTTTCTAATTTCAAAATTTTTCAAATTTCAAAATTTTCAAATTTCAAAATTTTTCTCGAATTTCAAAATTTTTAATTTTTTCGTGGCAACCCCGGCTCGGACTCCCGCTGCACCGACGCTGGGGGCTGTCAGCACCGACGCTGGGGCTGTCCGCACTAACGCTGGGGGCTGTCACACTAACGCTGGGTGCTGTCAGCCCCGACGCTGGGGCTGTCAGCACTAACGCTGGGCGCTGTCAGCACCGACGCTGGGGCTATCAGCACCGACGCTGGGGCTTCCCAGATTTTTTCCCCGTTTTTTTTTTGTTCACTTCAAATTTTTTTGAAATTTCAATTTTTTTCAAATTTCAAATTTTTTTTCAAAGCTCAATTTTTTTTTTCGTGGCAAACCCGGGTCGGACTATCGCTGCACCGACGCTGGGGGCTGTCAGCACTAACGCTGGGGGCTGTCAACCTAACGCTGGGCGCTGTCAGCCCCGACGTTGGGGGCTGTCACACTAACGCTTGGCGCTGTCAGCCCCGACGCGGGGGCTGTCAGCGCTAACGCTGGGGGCTGTCAGCACCGACGCTGGGGCTGTCCGCACTAACGCTGGGGGCTGTCACACTAACGCTGGGCGCTGTCAGCCCCGACGCTGGGGCTGTCAGCACTAACGC
>CAXKVW010001108.1:27500-30000 GCA_964058825.1 Carex arenaria
GGGCCATTTTTCGGCTACTTCGGCTACATTTTGGCTACTTCAGGCCACATTTCGGCTACTTCGGGGACTTTCGGCTACTTCGGGCCATTTTTTGGCTACGTCAGGGACTTTCGGCTACTTCGGGCCATTTTTCGGCTACTTCGGCTACATTTCGGCTACTTCGGGCTACATTTCAGCTACTTCGGGTACTTTCAGCTACTTCGGGCCATTTTTCGGCTACCTCGGGCAATTTTTCAGCTACTTCGGCCACTTTTCGGCTACTTCGGGTCCTTTTTCGGCTACTTCGGGCACTTTCGGCTACTTCGGGCCATTTTTCAGCTATCTCAGGCAATTTTTCGGCTACTTCGGGCACCTATCGGCTACTTCGGGCACTTTTCGGCTACTTTCGGCTACTTCGGGTCATTTTTCGGCTACTTCGGGTCATTTTTCGTCTACTTCGGGCCATGTACACTCCCGTGCGTGTACCTCAGGGGCCATGTACACCACCCGGCCTGCACATGGAGGGGCACCCTTTCCGAAAATCCTTGCCCCCTAATAGGGAATATGCATTTTGGGTCTCCAGCCACGCCCAGGGTTACCACCCCCTGGAAATCCCCCAGGTTTCCCCCCCATTTTACTTAGAAGTGCTAACGCTAAGGGCGCTACTGCACCAACGCTACTTCGGGCCATTTTTCGGCTACTTCGGGCCATTTTTCGGCTACTTCGGGCCATTTTTCGGCTACTTCGGGCTACTTTTCAGCTACTTCGGGCCATTGTCCGGCTACTTCGGGCACTTTCGGCTACTTCGGGTCACTTTTCGGCTACTTCGGGCCATTTTTCGGCTACTTCGGGCACTTTTCGGCTACTTCGGGCCACTTTTCGGCTACTTCAGGCTACTTTTTGGCTACTTCGGGATACTTTCAGGCTACTTCGGGGCATTTTCCGGCTACTTCGGGCACTTTCCGCTACTTCGGGTCATTTTTCGGCTACTTCTGGCCAATTTTCGGCTACTTCGGGCCATTTTCGGCTACTTCGGGCCTTTTTTCGGCTACTTCGACTACATTTTGGCTACTTCGGGCTACATTTCGGCTACTTCGGCTACATTTGGGCTACTTCGGCTACATTTTAGCTACTTCGGGGTACATTTCAGCTAATTCGGGGCCATTTTTCGGCTACTTCGGGCAATTTTCGGCTACTTCGGGCCAATTTTCGGCTACTACGGCTACATTTCGGCTACTTCGGGCTACATTTCGGCTACTTCGGGCACTTTCAGCTACGTCAAGTCATTTTTCGGCTACTTCGGGCACTTTCGGCTACTTCGGGCCATTTTTCGGCTACTTCGGGCAATTTTCGGCTACTTCGGGCAATTTTCGGCTACTTCGGTCCATTTTTTGGCTACTTCGGGCCATTTTCCGTCTACTACGGGCACTTTCGGCTACTTCGGGTCATTTTTCGGCTACTTCGGGTCATTTTTCGGCTACTTCGGGTCATTTTTCGGCTACTTCGGGCACTTTTCGGCTATTTCGGGCCATTTTTCGGCTACTTCAGGCCACCTTTCGGCTACTTCGGGCCATTTTCCGGCTACTTCGGGCACTTTCAGCTACTTCGGGCCATTTTTCGGCTACTTCGGCTACATTTTGGCTACTTCGGCTACATTTTGGCTACTTCGGGCTACATTTCGGCTACTTCGGGCTACATTTCGGCTACTTCGGGCCATTTTTTTGCTACGTCGGGGACTTTCGGCTACTTCGGGCTATATTTCGGCTACTTCGGGCCATTTTTCGGCTACTTCGGGGCAATTTTCGGCTACTTCGGAGCAATTTTCGGCTACTTCGGGCCAATTTTCGGCTACTTCGGCTACATTTCAGCTACTTCGGGCTACATTTCGGCTACTTGGGGCACTTTCAGCTACGTCAGGTCATTTTTCGGCTACTTCGGGCACTTTCGGCTACTTGGGGACATTTTTCGGCTACTTCGGGCAATTTTCGGCTACTTCGGGCCATTTTTCGGCTACTTCGGGCTACTTCTCGGCTACTTCGGGCACTTTTCGGCTACTTCGGGCCATTTCTCGGCTACTTCGGGCTACTTTTTGGCTACTTCGATCCATTTTCCGGCTACTTTGGGCACTTTCGGCTACTTCGGGCACTTTCGGCTACTTCGGGTCATTTTTCGGCTACTTCGGCTACATTTCGGCTACTTCGGGCTACATTTCGGCTACTTCGGGCTACATTTCGGCTACTTCGGGGACTTTTGGCTACTTCTGGCCATTTTTTTGCTACGTCGGGAACTTTCGGCTACTTCGGGCCATTTTTCGGCTACTTCGGGCCAATTTTCGGCTAGTTCGGCTACATTTCGGCTACTTCGGGCTACATTTCGGCTACTTCGGGCTACATTTCGGCTACTTTGGGCCATGTACACTCCCATTTGTGCACATGAGGGGGCACCCTTCTTGAAAATCTTGCCCCCCTAATAGGGAATATGCATTTTTAGGCTCTAGCCACCCCTTGGGTTACCACCCCCT
>CAXKVW010001109.1:0-48340 GCA_964058825.1 Carex arenaria
CTGCCTATCAACTCCAAACTCAACCTTAAAAAAAAACTCCAAAGTCCAAACTAAACTAAAGTTCCCATAAAAAATTTAAGAAGAAATATTCTTTTATTATTTTGTTTTTTGTGTGGAAGTGAATCAATCCAACTCCTCTGAAATCTTAATTGATGTAACGAAAACTTATGAGAATTGCAAAGTTATGTAACACCACGTAATTAAAATACTAAATTAAATTACAAACGTATACAAAACAAAGAAATTATATATAGAAAATAACGTTATTGTATATAGTATATGGTATATAGAATAAAATATATAGAGATCTATAACTTATATATTTTGAGGATTTCTCAAATACAAATGTATAAGCTCAACATATGAAGATGCAAATAAACTAGCCTAAAATACGAAAATAGACATGTATCATCCTATCAACAATCTTCAAAGTTATATCTAGTCAACATAAATTCTACACTAACAGTATAATGCTCTCGCATAATAAATTTTGTTTTCTATATCAGCATATGTATTTCTAATATATATATATATATAATTATAAATTAATATATAAAGAAATATTTTTCCCTTCTAATCGTCATTTGATATATCTACATATATGTATGGCAGAATAAAGTCATAACCAAAAACACTCCTTAATTTCTATCAACTTTCATAAATTCTCTAATTGAATATGGACACTTGCACACTCCTTACAAGAGATCCAAATGCCGCCACAAAACAATATTGAAAGTTGACTCTCTCTTCTTTTTTTTTTGTATTAGCAGTAAGAACAAGAAAAAAAAAATATTTGCAGTTTCAATTGGCGGACCCAAAGTTTGGGGTCCACCAAATAAAATAGTGGACCTTTACTTTTTTGTCTGCTATTTGATTTGACAGACATGGCAGATTTTGAAATTCTTAGAAAAAAGTGATTTTTATTTTATTATTTTTTCAATATGGTACAAATAAAAATTTCGGGACTTGCTACTGTGATAGATAGTCTTATTGGTTCCTCTCAAATAATTTTTATTAATAATAGTTAATAATGGATCATATTGTTTGTTCTTATGAAGGCTTGTATCAATTTAAAACTACAATTAATCAAGCTAATTGGTTAAAAATTGAAAATGGAAGTATTGTTTTCTTTCTTGGGAATTAAACAGATGGATGCAATGTCTATATCGATTAAGATTAAGATTGATAAGAGTTTTCAAAAGTTTAGACATATCACGATGAATAATGTTTCAGAATTTTTGATAAAACAAAAAATGAAAACTTTTTGGAATCAGGGGCTTTATTAGGATTACATGAAAAAAAACTATTTTTTTTTGTTTATTTCTAAAGTAAAAGGTTGTTTAAAAAAGAGTAGTTGTTATCGGGAAAAAATTCAGATTGTCTCCATAAATGTTGTTTGACTCCATTTTAGTAACAAGCTAACTGTTGTGTTCTATTTCTTCCAATATCTCGGTAATATTTGTCCAAATAAAAACTACTACCTATTTACACTGAATTTGATGGACGACGATCAAGTACATTGTTGTTGGACATTTGCTTATAATAAGTATTTAATAATTTCAGTCAAGACAAAAATATGAGAGAGAAATAAGTGCAGTGCGTAGTTGTATGATTCAAGATAACAAAAATGCTTTCAAGCGAATGAAAAGCATATGCTCTCACTTTCTTTCACGGAAATTAGGCCTGAGATCTTTACGCATGATTTTATGATAGTTTTTTGCATGAAAAGGAGGTTACTTCTCTAAAACGATCATGAAAACACATGCTTGCTTTTGAATGAAAACAACATGAAATTGACATTGTCCGGATGCGAAAAGAATAAAATGGCCATTTTTAAATAAACGAGTAAATAAATGACAAATTGGGATGATAAAAGATGTGTATAATTGTATTGACTACGCAATCAATCAATCACTAAAAGTAAAAAGTTATCGTCTGCCTATAAACTCCAAAGTTTACATCAAAAATTTAAGAAAAACAGATACAAGGTTGTCCACAATTTTTTTTTTGTTGGAAGCGAATCAATCCAATTTGTCTGAATTCTTAATAGATGTAAAGAATGCTTTTCATAATTGCAAAGCTCAATGTAGTAAAAATGTATGGATCGAGCTTGTATTTTTAGCAATATAGTAGCTAGGTTTAATGGTGGGGTCTAGTGCACTCCCATGTCAGAACTTCTCATGAATATTGTCCTGAGTTCCTAGTGACATCACATCATTTTATTATAGACCAGATAGTGAAACTTGCTCTCAGAGCATGCGTTTTCCAAATAAAAAGATGGTTACATTTAACTTGGAAGTTCTCAAGTTTTATATTCCAAAATAGAGAATAAAGCCCCAAGCTTAATATTTTTGCTAAGAAAGTTCTTTAATTGGCATCATTTGCCAGTGCAGTATTCTTCTGAACTACAATTTAACCAGGCCCATAATAAAAACAGCAAAAGAACATTATTACACATTATATCTGATGAAACCACGAAACCAGTAGTACAACTGCATAGCCTAAAACAAAACAAAAAACAATTCCTCCGTTTAGAGAATTTTAATACCAAAATTAGGTAACCTCCCAACAGATAAATTCTGAAAAATCAAAAACATCAAAACAACCTTTAAGCACGCACAAAAAAGTTCACCAAGTTTGAATTCTCAACTGGTCCTAAAGAAAAACATCTCTACCGGTACCTGCCCACAATAATAAAATCGTCATCATTTAGAACTTCCACTTCCCTTTGCCCAACGAAGTTCTCCCTTCCCAATTCCTTAACAATTCTCACGAACTCAACCCTTTTTTCACGCAGCAAGGGATAATACGGCAAGCGAAAAACCGGCCGAGTCACACCCAATTGAGCCAAAGCCGTGTTCAAACCAATCGGATTTGGTTCGACAAACAACCACTTCATCAGTGGCATCACCTTATCTCTTAGCACTGCATTCTCCCCTTCAAACATGAGGCTATGCATCAGCCCTGGTATCAAATTACTGGTCACAGATATGACCCCAGTGGCCCCATACATCCATCTTGCATCATGGCATTCATCATCATTCCCGCTCCATGTCACCACTCCCTTGTCAGTATACCCCTTGATTCTCTCATTCCCCATGCACTCCTTCACCCCAGCAAGATTAGGTTTTATGGCCAGCGCATTAATAACAGGTGGAGGTATGTCCTGGCCTGTACGCGACGGTACATTATACACCACTGTAGGGCCCATTGACATGACAGCGTCGAAATGTGCGATAAGGCCCTGAATCGAGGTTTTGCCATAGTAGGGATTGATATGGAGAGCACCATGCATGCCAACAGCGAAGCCTTGCTCAGTGGCATGAATGGCCTCACCAGTAGAGTTACTTCCAGTGTTGCCAATGACCTTGATCTTGGAACCAAAACAGTTGACAGTGTGGCCGATGAGCATGATGTGCTCATCCCAGCTCATGAGCTGACCCTCGCCTGTGGTCCCACCCACAATTACCCCCTCGGCCCCGCCAGCAATTTGCATGTGCATCAGCCTATCATAGGCTTCAAGGTCGAAACGCCCATCAGGAAGGTACGGGGTTTTTATTGCAGTAATGAGACGGAGGGCGCGGATATCATCCACTGTGGTTCTGTGGCAAACAATAATTGGGAAATTATTTAGTACACCTTTTTGGATGTAATGTAGAATTAGGATGCCTTTCTGAGTTTATGTCCTTCTAAACGGGGTTTTTACTCGACTAGAGTATAGAAAGGTAAGTCTTGTTGGCGAAACTTTATTTTTTTCTCTTTTTCTACTAACTTTTGGATATTTTGGCCCTTTTTTTGAACCATTCGCTGACATGATAGCACATTTACCTCATCCTTGCTGTTTAAGTTCAATTAATTTGTTCTCACCAGAAAGGATCATATATATCATACACCATGTAGTCAAGTACATAAACATGCCTGTGTTTAACTTCAAAACTGCGCATAGGTAGATGATTGTTTTCAAGACTTATAGCTGCCTTTACAGTTCTCCATCTGATGGATCTGAAGAATAATAACATATCAAAATTAAACTAGGAGTCAAAGCCAGGTACCTAAAAATTATATTGCTACTTTTAGGAACTGTTATGAAACATTGTAAAACATATTATACCAACCGAGATATGCGACCTACTGGTAATTGCAGGAGCTGTTATATACAGGTTACCGACTGATACTGCCCTGATTACTGGTATTAGCTAGACACTACAATATGGTAACCAGTGCACTATGCCTGTGAGGCACCAGGCTAGTTGAGGTCTGGGACCAGTATTTCTAGACCGGAATTTTGATACAAGCAAAATTTACAAATCAAATGTACCTCCTCGAGGCATCTGAAATGTGCTGATATGGCATTGCTCCAATTGAATAAGTTTGCTGCGTGCATAAGGTTTGGTTTGCCAACAATAAGGAGGCCATATCTGTATTTCAACCAGAGAAATGTAAAAAACTTTATAAGAAATATAAAAAGCAGAAAAATATAAAGTGTTTAAGCTGTAAGGACATTGACCAAAATCCGATTTCAAGAGGAACCCAACAAGGAACTGAGTCCCACCGATTCCTTGGGTCAGCTACAAATGCTTCTAATAATAATCCTTATATATTTTTTTTCATTTGCTCTTATTATAAGGAAAAGAACAGTTGTCAGGTAGGAAACTTTTAGTTTGAAAGAAAGAGAGTTGCTTTGGTGGGTACTTCGAGCGGCAGAAAGAAACGAACAATAAAACAGAAATAGAGAAGGAAAAGTCAATTTATGGACAAGATTTAGGTTTGTCGAACGACTCGGGCTCAATGCTCTTTGAAATGAAGAACTAATTTTTAGAATCGTAGCAACTCTACGAAACATTTTGGACCGCGAACAAATTCTTCAGCTCTCCACAAAATCAAGGTCATTTAGTAATTAGAAGAGGCAACAATGGAAATATCCTAATCACCATTAATATCCAAATCCAGGATTAAAAATCTGAACTATGCTCAAGCAGAAATCTTCTAAGAAGCATCCAAAAAGAAGTTAAGAGGAAAAAAAATAAAATAAAATAAAGCTAACTGCATACTGGATTCGAGAGAGATCAAGAGAAGCGGACTCCAAAAGCAACAGAAAGAGAAGTCGGAAAGAAAAATTGCTCTAATTTCTTGACAGCTGAGCGCGTCCAAGAGATGGGGTTTTACGGGGTTTTGGAGGCGGAGGAGGAGGTATGGGGTGGAGTTGGGCTGCCGTTGGGGTGTTAAAATGTTCTCATTATTTTTATTTTTTATTTTTCTCGGCAAGACGTATACGGTGGCGGGTTCGTCTTCAACGACTTTCATTGACTTTGACTCTTTAAGTCCTCCTCCAGTCCTCCTGGCCCTTAACTCGGATAGTGTATCTGCACCATCGATTTTATTTGAACCGTTGGATTCTCGTTTAGTGTTGTAGATGAAGAGTAGCAGTATCAGTTTGACAACCAATGAATGCGTAGACCTCCTTCAAGTTAATATTACTAGTTGCTCTGTTGGATAACATTCTTTATTATATTTCCGTGTAGATTTGCAGAATTTAAAGTTCCCAGATGGCAGTGCAGACAGTGCAGTCATTGTCATAATGACATGTCGATAGAACAAATGTGATATAAAGTTTACAATGTGATGAAAGTTATTTTATAGTATTTTCAGAACTCTCTTTTTTTTTAGTAATCAAAATATTACATATATAATTTGACAAATTATAAAATAATTTTAAAAAATACTAAAAGATAATATATATATATATATATAGTAGAACTAGGGTGCTCCTAAGTTCACCAAGTTTATTTGTGAATTTAACTCTAAAACTTATCGGATTAACTTCAAATGACGAATTGGATAGCAAGATTTGGAAACTTACTATACCTCTTAAGGTTAGGATTTTCTTATGGTTAGTAAAACATAATAGAATTCTTACTAGGGATAATTTAGAAAAATTGGGTTGGAGAGGGGATCAGAGGTGTACATTATGTACTGAGCAAGATTCTGTTTCATATTTATTTGTTACTTGTCCCCTTGCCAGCCAAATATGGAATTGGATAGCAAGATTTAATGGTTTTGAATTTTGGTATACTGATTTGAATGAACTATGGGATATAGGTGTGTGTATTCCCATGAAAGATGAGAACTTAGTTGGAATTATTTTGGGTGCAGTACTGTGGAATTTATGGTTAGAGAGGAACAGGGTCATTTTTCAGAGGTGGAATTGCTAAAAGCTCTCAAAATATTGGTGCACAGATTATTGCAACAGCTCAATTTTGGTGTTCTAATCAGAAAATTGATGCAATTGATAAACTAACATGTATGTTGTCTCGTGATTCTAAGGACCTGTTAGGAGGTTTACTTACTATCTCAGGAGAGGATGCTCAGGTTACAACCTGTATGCTTGGTACAAGGACTAGAATGGAGGAAGAATTGGTACATGAAGAACTTGCTCTTGTAGATGTCTAGTGGTTTTTGAAATTATCAGGGTTTGTTTTGCAAATTTGTCATAAGTGGCTAGTTGTCGTGGGTTATTCACTGTTTTTTTTTTTTTCACTTCTGTTTTTGTGATATATTAGTGGTTGATAGTTAGTTGGATGTTGATGGTATTTGTTGAATATCAAGATAGGTAGTTTTGTGCTTATAGGTACCAGAGAGGTGGTACCAAAATCTATAAACAATGTAAAGGTTTTCATTTCTTTTAATGAAAATCAGTGGATGTGTCCACTTTTTTCAAAAAAATAATTATGTAGAGAATGTGGATTTTTTTTCTTGCATAAAATGTTATAATTCTAATGTAATGTTTTTTGTTACATAAAATGGAAGTATTATGGGCACATATACGTTGTACCTGAACTGAGGTGGGATAATATCTAACAGCCTAGCATATCAATGGTTCAGGTTAAATCAATATACAATAATTAGATAGAACGAGCCGAATTTAGTCAACCTCAAAATTGTAAGATGAGTGATCGCCAGAACGAGCCTAAAATGAGAGAGTTATTTGTGAATTTTCTCCGGTGTTCTAAATAACTAAGCTATAGCTTTTTCGGACCAAAATGTGCTTGGAGACAAAATTTCATATTTTTTGGAATTTTTTTACTATTTATTAAGATGGTTTGAAAATCGTTTTTTTTCAATGATGCAAAAGTTCGATAAAATCAGCGATTTTCAAACCATCTTAATAAATAGTAAAAAAAATTCCAAAAAATATAAAATTTGATCTCCAAACACATTTTAATATAGATTGAATATTTAACTGTTTGGACTTTGAAAATTGAAAAACCTAATCATTTGCTCCGGAGGTTAGGAACAAACGTTTTGAACTTAGCCACACTCTATATCAATGATGCAAAAGTTCGATAAAATCAGTGATTTTCAAACTATCTTAATAAATAGTACAAAAAAATTTCAAAAAATATAAAATTTGACCTCTAAGCACATTTTAATATAGATTGAATATTTAACTGTTTGGATCCACTGTTTGGACTTTGAAAATTGAAAAACCTAATCATTTGCTCCGGATATTAGGAACAAACGTTTTGAACTTAGCCACACTCTTTATCAAACGTTTTAAACGTTTTGGAATCGCAGGGTCCCTGTGAGTCCAAATCAAACTATTCATTTGTTTCGAGATTTGTACATAAAAATCAACTACTTTGAGATTCTTGCATTTCAAAAAATAAATGGTTTGATCTGAAAAAGCAGGGACCTGTGATTCTTTGGAATCCCAGCAGATTTATTTCCCACTGCGGATACTTTAGATTTTGATCATAGTCATCCACAATTGATATTTCATGAGATAGATATCTATCTTCTCTGCAATATTTCGTAAATTTGGTTGCAAAGTCAAATAGAACCGTTCTCCGGTTCTTCCGAAATAATAATGAACGTTTGGATAGAATTTCTTTTTAATGACAGTTTTGAAATTCACTTTCAAATGTTTCTTTTTAATAAAATACTTCGGGAAAATATGAAATCAGAATCCTAGAAAAATGGCAAAGCTCAACCGTTAAAAAAAAAATATGTTCAAGTCAATTCAAAAAAATCGCCAAACTAAAAAATTAGTGTTTGTGTATTGCTTGCTTCTTTGACAATTTATTAAAAAAAATGATTAAATACGTATACTGTTCTAACTTTCAATTTTGTTTATGAACAGCAAAAAAAATGTAACAACAGTATCTGTTTTAATTCAAAAAAATGTCTATTATGAGAAGGCTTTTAATGCTGTAAGATTTTCATGACGTAAAATGCTGTAACCTTATTTTTTTCATTTATATTTCAAAAATCGTAAGTATTATTGGTTATTTTCTTGGGGTTATTTTTAATTATTTGATCATTTTCTTCTTTGATGCCTATTTTTTTATTTAATACTAGATCAATAATTAGTTATAACGTGCACTCTAAAAATTACAAAATTTTATGATCTTGTGAAAATAAAGTCAACACGTTGATTTAATATTTGAGTTTTAAATTTTGAAGTACAAATAGAAAAATATGAGGGCTCAAATGCTCCAGTGTTCTAATCATACTCCACATCCATATCTTTATTTTTAAAGTCCAAAAAGGTGATCCAAGCCATTCAACATGATCTTCATATTAAAATATATTTGGAGACAAAATTTTATATTTTTTTGAATTATTTTACTATTTGTTTAGGTAGGACAAAATCATTATTTTTCAGAAAATTTTGGACCATCCAAAAATAGTGGTTTTGTATCTATCTAAACAAATAGTAAAAAAATTCCAAAAAATATAAAATAGTGTCTCCAAATATATTTTAATATCAATATCATGTTAAACGATTTGGATCATATGTTTGAACTTTGAAATTAGAGATAAAAACGTTGGATATGATTGTGGCACGAAAGCAATGAAGCATTTGAGCCCTCCTTTAGAAAAAAAAATACAGTATTTTGTGATGTAAATAAATATTAATGATATTGAAACTTTCTAAGAAATTAAGATAAAATTAAGACAATATCAATAGGTCGAACCCAATTCTTATATAAGAAGGCGGTGTAAAAGTTCAAAGCAGATTAATATATCGTATTTACGTTATTCAGTATTAGTACTGAGTTTAGTTTTGGAGTAGAACTATAATATTTTCAAGTCCATCGGGTTTAGGGTTTAGGGTTAATATAATAAAAATAAATTTAATATTAAGCATGATCTTATAGACAATTAGACATATAATAGATCATGTCTTAATATTAAATTTATTTTTATTTTTTATTTTTTAAATATTGTCAAAATTAGTAATTATCAAATAAACTGCCTTACGTATCAGTAGAATTTAAGCAACAGCATCAGGGCATCCGAAATCAACAATTTTAAAATGAAAATATCTGATGCACGCTGGCCTCACTGGCAACATTATTCTAGGTAGGCTCCCGCAAAAAGTAGGAACGCATATCCTCTGCATTAACTCAAAATAGAATCTTTTGAGTTAATAAATCTCAACCGTCTGATTTGTTTCAAAATTCGTGCAAATTAGATCCGCACTAATATTAAAAAGCTCCCTATATCATAGGCCGGAGCCGGATTGATTACATAATCAACAAGCAAACAAACTCGAAGTAACTTGTTACAAAATGCATTTGCACTGGACTAATTCATGTTCAGTTCTATATATCAAATTGCAAAGACAAAAAACGAATGATCATGTATACAACAGTGAGGAAATATGGTCGAAACTTCCTCGCACGTTGTGGGACTGGTAAATCTGTTACCCATCAAATATCAGGAATATACCCACATAACCACCAAGATATCATACTGTGATAGCAGTGGAGTAACACCAATACCTTTTATTTTACGGTAATGTCGGCAAAAAAATAAATCTCTTAGTTCGCAGCTTGCTCAAGATCAATTCGGAAAAAATTCAAAATAACTCGCTCAATTTAGGCTCGTTCTAGCTCAGTCTGTTTACAAGCTGATTTAGACCATTGATTTTATATTGATTTAATCTGAACCATTGATATGTCAGGCTGTTAGATATTATTATCCCACCTCAGTTCAGGTACAACGTATATGTGTCCATAATACTTCCATTTTATTTTACAAGCAAAATATTACATTAGAATTATAACATTTTATGTAAGAAAAAAAATCCACATTCTACTACATAAATGATGCGTAAGATTATCTATGATACCTTTAGCGTTGAAGCGGCATTCATAATATTTCAGGGCTCGCAAGGTATACTTGAAACTTGAAAGGGTAATTTCTGTAGGACAGACCACAGCAGAGGGGTAGTAACAGAAAGCTTATATTCCAGCAAAGAAATTACACATGAAATTGCCCCGAAAAGAAACACAATTGTTCGTAATATCCCAGCAAAGAAACTATCGCTGAAAAGAGTTGACTTAACAGATCATCCCAATATTAACCCCACTCAGATTGAAGATCTCATTAATTACAACTGTAATTCTTAATTCAACTAGCCTTAAACAACAAGGCCTTGAATTATTGTCTTCAACACATACCAAAAATTCACAACCTAATTAAACAATCAAACTCCAATATAAACAACTTCCTTCAACAAAGGCTTGAAGTTTTGTCTTCAACAGTTGCCAAACCAACAATCAATCACCAACATTTAAAAAAAAAAAACTAGATATAACCGCATGCAATTGCATAACAAATCTCCCAAATTTCAGCATTCCAAGCACTTACAAATTAAAATATCAATTACTTTCAGAAAGAAAACATCTGCCAATAATGCGTCTCAACCAAACATTAGAGAAAAGATCCAACAATCTCAGAATTATCAAACTAAAACCCTAACACCAACCAAACTAAAACCATTTAAATTTACCTCACAATTTACCCTAAATACATCCACACTTGACCCAATCCCCAATCACTTAGCAAGGAGGCGTTGGATGAAATCCTCGTACCGGATGGCACCATCAGGGCCCACATCGACTTCACGGATCCATTCATCGAATTCAGCTGGCTCAAGCTTCTCACCAATTGAGGTCAGCACATGGCGCAAGTCTGACACGTGGACAACTCCTGTGCCATCCTTGTCCAGAACCTTAAAGGCATCACGCAGGGGCCGATCGAATGGTTCAGGACGTAGATGGGTCCGCATCAGCTCCAGGAAACGGTTGAAATCGAATGGGGCTGTTAGCTTCTCTGAGGTGGTTATTTCTTTCAGCTGAGCCTGATGAACAATGCAAAAAAAGAGGTGGATATTCATGCTTCTTCAGAGTTAAGACAAAAAAAGTATTATTTTTATTGGCTTTTGTAAGATCAATACTTGGTTTTGGAATGACACACACTGTAGCAGTCAGGTCGAGAAACAGTGAAAACGATCCTCTGAAAAATGCTATAAAAACGATTTTGACAACCCCCCCCTCCCCCCTCACCTGCATTGAACCTCTCTAAAGACACCCAGATATTAAAGGGCAGCTAAAAAACAATAAATCCAGTTAAACCGTTCAACGACACCCCACCATTGACTGTCATTGCATGTTTTTTAGGAGCTTGAGTGAAAATATATGATACATTGCAAAAAGAAAGTCCTCATGACAAGAAATTAAGTTGATTGTGTAAAATGTTATGAAGATTAACATCAGTGAATGCTGTCTTAACCTCTATTCCTCTATATGCTTTATCCATTTATTACAGAATACCTAAAGGCATACCCTTAACAAACTGGATAGATATAAAAGACAATTCCTATGGCAGGGATATGGAGATAATAAGCAAAACCCTGCGTTGATTAATTGGACCAATGGCAGCCACTGCCAAGGCATTAAAAAAAAAAAAAGATTAATTGGACCAATGCTTGTTTAACTAAACAAACAGGAGGGCTGGGTATTTTAGATTTAGATCTGATGAATATTGCTTTACTTGCTAAATGGTGGCAGAAATTCAAAGATCCCACCTGTTATAGTACTTGGAAAACCTTGATAATCAACACTTATGAACAAGGACTTACACCACCATCTGCCTTTTGGAAGGCCATTTTAGCAATCAAACCAATAGTGCAAAATAGTATATCTTACTCACCATATAGTCAAAATAGGGTTTCATTTTGGAAAGACATCTGGTATAGTAATTGTGCTTTAGCTGCCCAATTTCCACATTTACACCAGAAATGTACAACGCCAGATATATCTCTCTTGAGGAAGTATTAGAAGACCAGGGACATAGTTTAAGGGTCAATAGACATTTGAAAGCGATAGGCCTACAGGATTGGCAACAATTGCAGGACTTACTATGTACTTTACTGATAGATGATGCCAATGCTACCATGAAATGGAAATGGTCATCCTCAGGAGCATTCACTGTCAAATCTCTCTACACATTTTTTAATGTTAGGGGTATCCAAGTGGAAAAACTTATGTTATGATGGAAATTGAATCTACCACGCAAAATCAAGTTTTCATGTGGATAGTTTAGAAGAATTTTTTTTTAACAAACTCCAATCTCTTGAAAAGATGTTGTACTGGTACTAGCAACTGTCAATTTTGCCAAAACATAGAAACTGTAGACCATTTATTTGTCCGATGTAATTGGGTTCGACAAATATGGTTTTTGTTAGGACAATGTCAAGACATTTTTAGTAACTGGCAAACCATGGAGGATGTCGTACATTATGCAGATTCTTTTCAACATCATAACAAACATGCATTTCTCAATGTGTTTAGTGCTTTGACATGGACTGTTTGGAAAATTAGAAATGATGTGTTTTAACAATGCTTCTTGCCCCATTGGTCGAAATGCCATAATTCTAATCATCTCTTCAACTATGTATTAGACAGGAGATGGAGAAGGGAAAATGCAGGCAGGATTGCAGAACTGGCTGCCTACAGATCTGGAGAACATTCCTCTTCGCACCTACTCAGCATGTGAAGAGATGGAGACGGTGACTGTGGAGGATGAACAAGATGGGCTCTTTGGGGATGAAGAATGAAGATTGATAAACTTCCTTTAGCTACTTTTGAACTAAATATTACGTTTATTTTGCTGGCTGCGACCAGTTCTGATGCAATAACTTGTTTTGTTGTTACAATGTTTTGTTGTATTGCTCTACTGATACTTTACCTAGCAACCGCTGTTGTTAGTGGTAAAAGGTGCTTAGGAGAAGGGGTCATTCTAATATCAGGAAAATAGCCTGATAGGTGAAACTGGTTACGATGTAATTTAAGTATCATGCAATAAAACAGGCCTAAGCAGCCTTATTTTCAAAAAAAAAAAATGTTTGGCATCCACCATTAAAAGTTCCAACCCTACCCAGAACATCTAAATTTAAATTTAATGCTACTGCAAAAGAATGAAAAATGAAGAGATGTAACCCAAAATTATCTACATTAAAGCCCCTTCTAATCAGGGGTGGAGGGATGTATAATCAAAGGGGTGCTAAGCACCCCCTAAGAATTGAAAATTTTCATTTTGTACCATAAAATTCTAATTTTTACAAAAAATAATACAGTTAGCCCCCTTATAAAATGAAAATAATGAGACTCACTTATTCAGCCCCAACTTCCCCATCTCAATTTTCTGGTTCCGCTCTGCTTTTAATTCAAGTATTGATAAAGATTGAGAAAGAAAACATCTTTGTTTTTTGGCGGGTTAAAATGAGAAAATGCCGTAGTACCTGTGTAGGATTACCGCCGAGCGAGCGCATGAGCACGCCGAGATCAGAAGGGGCAATGCGACCATCGCCATCGGTGTCAAAAAGAGAAAAGGCCTCGCGCATCGACGCTACCTGCTCCTCGCTTAGCTCCGCCTTCCCCATCTATCTCTCGCTCTCTCTAAATTCTCTCCTTTTCTCTCCTCTTTTGTTTTTCAAAGAAAATAGATCGGGATCTCGTTTTGCTTGCTCAGGTTCAGGCAGTAGTGTACTGTATTTCCGCTGGCTGGTTTCCTTTTTTTGGGATTTCTTTTTTCCTTTTCTTTCTTTTGGTTTTACGAAGCGTGCGTTAATATTATTAAACTTATAATTTATGGTGGACGGTTTGACAAATCAGCTCTCAAAAATTAGGCGGCAAACAAAAAAAATGTAATTTTGGATTCGTCATATTTTATTATGACAAATGATTAGTGAAAATATTCTCATTAAGAACGTCTATACGTTTAAAAAAATTAGTAAATTTGGTGCATATCTTTCAAAACTTCGAAAAAATGTATTTCTTCCTCGAAAATTTATAATTTCATATTTATTTTTTTTAGTTTTCAAAGAAATCACAAACTTACTCAATTTATTATCTTTCTATTAAAACATATTTATATTTTTTTTTCTCATTTTATCCCATATTTAACCTAATTTATAAAGTTCTATAATGTTTAGTCATTTATTATCGGCTTCTGAAGATAGATGATTTATTTATCTTCTCGTGACACATGCACGATTACATTCAGGCAAACACTAGTTTGAGGGTCATAAATAAGAAAATGAATTATTTGTCCTCACAAGTCACAACTGATCATATAGAATATTAAATATTTTTGTTACACATACTATATATTTTTTATTTTTTTTCATATTTCATAAAGAATAAAATGTATGATTTATATATTTATAATGAGTTTTAAAAAAGTAATAAATTGGATAATGTGAGCTTTTGAAATTTAGAGGAATAAATATGGTATGATGAATTAAAAGAGAAAATGTGTAATTTCGAATTTTTTTAAGAGCATATAGGAAATTGCCCCAAAAAAATTTAAAATTGACAGATATATGTATACAAAATTGATGATATTAAACAGAGATATAGATTTAGTGTTGAAATTTGCAAAAAAAAAAATTAATGATATAGATTTATTGTTTTTATTTTTAAGTGTTATAAATAAAAAAAAATCAACAAAAAGTAAACCATGCAACGTGACTTTTGATGTACCACTCTTTATGCTTTATAGTCCTATGAGGTTGGAAAAAAAAACCTTATAGTTTGTAACTCACTCGAGATTTGACTCAAAAAAAGTTTATAAATAGCTCATTCAATTTTGGCATGAGCGAATTCAAATTTAATTCAGCTGGATTCGTTTCTCAACTCGCAAGAAAAAGATGAAACTCTTTTTAGTTACTTTCACTGGCTTTTTTTGTGTGCGTTCATCGTAAGAGAATGAAGCTCTTTATCAGTTCGCTGTATTCAGTATGTATGTAGCTCACAACATCAGAGGCAGACCAAGTGAAATAGTTCTGACTAAATAGTTCAACTTGAATAGAATTCTGATATAAAATCAAGTCTAACACGTACAACACCAAGTCTAACATAAAAAACGAGTTGTTTTTTTTAAATAATTTGTAAAAATAACAAATTCAAACTATTGAAAATGAATACGATAAAAAATAGACGTAAACTGTAAAAAAAAATGACAAAATATATAGAAATTGAATACTTTAACAATTAACTATGAAAACTGTAAAAGTAACGATCAAAACTATAAGCCATCAAAACTATCAAAAATATTTGTCAAAACCACAGTCATATTGGCACTGATAAACTAACTACAAAAATACTATCTTTGTCCAACAAACAAATTTGTAAACTTTCTCCAACAAATAACCTTATAAACTTTATCCAACTAACATAATTGTAAAAACAGTTCCAACAAACACAAATTTTAAAACAAAATCTTTAGGGCATAGATATTTGATGCTGATTATTCGGATGGGTAAGAAACTTCATCGCGAGAATCAAATGCTCTTTGGAGATATCTTCCTGCAATACAAAATAAGATAAATCTTACAATTAAAACTACAAATATTAGTATTACAAAAAAAAATATTGTAAAAACCAATACTGTAACATACTGATCCAATGCTGTAAAAACTGTAAACCAATACTGTACATCAATGATTATCCAATACTGTAACAAATGTAAACCAATATTGTAACATAATTATCCAATACTATAAAAACTTTAAACCAAGACTGTACATCAATGATTATCCAATACTGTAACAAATGTAAACCAACATTGTAACATAATGATCTAATACTATAATATAATGATCCATGTCCTAATACACCTAACCCTACTTCATGTTCTCCTTCTAGCTCCCCATCATCACATACAACATTCAAATCAAAGTTATGGATATCTGAATGTCCAAATCTCTCACTTACTCTATCTACCAATATCTTTGATTCTGCTTCTACATCTCCCTTATCACACATAACATTCAAATTTCATTCATAAATTGATCTATTTTCTACAACTTGGTAAGTTTAAATATAATACATAACAATAAGTTTAAATATAATACATAATAAATACATATGCTGTAATAATCTCATCTATATATTATAACAATAAGTTTTAATAACAGGATATATGATAACCATAACGGCATAACAATAATGTAAAATAATTCATATATCATGTAAAATTCCTAAATATATCCTATAACGATTTACATTTATATATCCAATTATGTAATTCAACAAATACACATGACTGAGGAATACTATAAAATAGCTGACATATTTTGTAATAATCTCATCTATATACTATAAAAATAAGCTACATAACATGATATATATTTTCTCACAGAATTTAGATAAGTAAATAAAATTAAATCATTAAATAACTCACATAATTTAGATCTCGGTGCTGATCTTCAATCTAAATGGAAAATATGATGAATACCGTCTAACAAAATAAAATGCAAATTCAAATCAAAATTCAACTAAAAAAAGTTCATAACCAATACAATCCTGTAACATAGTACCTATATCATGTAAATAGCTAAGCTATATACTGTATAATAAACATAACAACTAGAACTGATATCAATATCATGTAAAATACTCACTAAATCTAAATCTGGACTCTGATTTTCAATTACAAAGGCAATTGATACAAAAAATTCTTCGAATAGATGGCTCTCCAATCCAAATCGGCAATGTGCGATCAAATACTGCAAAAATTCAAAAAAGAAAATCGAACAAAAGCGAGATTACGAATTAGCAACTTACTAAATTATGTATTTCGCTAAACTTTAGTTAAACCTTCGATTGAATGAGATCGGCAGCAAATCGTGCTTTTCTATATAGAATGAGATCGTCTCGAATATGGAAAGAAATCACTCCGTTTAAAAGGAAAGATCGAAGAGAAGCAGCAAATTGCGTAAATGGAAAGAAAAAGATCGAAGAGAAGCAGCAAATTGCGTAAATGGAAAGAAATCGCCAGCAGATCGCGGTCGTGCTTCTCTTTCTCTTAAATGGAAAGAAATTGCCAGTGAAGAGATTTGAAATAGCGGAGCGCACGAGAACGTTAATTAGTGGGACCGTTAATTAGCGAGACAGTTAGCCCAATATGAATAAGCTGTGGGTAAGTGGAGACAAAACAGTGGATAAAGAAACTTTTTCTCCAAATTTAATATAAAAAAAATGGACCTAACATAGTCAGCAATAAAAAGATTTTTTTCTTTCCTTTAAAGAAGTATCAATCTTTTATGATTCCTTCTTAGTTCTTACTCTGAAATTTTTTTTTTCAGTGAAATATCTAATTTCAACCTCTATCCACCTATAAAACTTTGGAACTATAATTCTCCATTATTTTAAAGTTACAAGTGATAATTATGTATATCTCCATTCTTATATTAAGCATATAGATATTCTGATCCATTAACAACTTTGATTAAAAGATAAAATTTCAAAATATCAACTGTCCAATCAAATATTATATTTTCTACATTTTTTTTTTTTACATGTAGAAGTCTAAATTTATTTAGACACATACCCACCACATGTACTCTTTACATGTAAATTGTATCATCTTTCTTATGGTCATGATTACTTTCTATTTTTTTAAATGTCAATTAAGAAAATTTTGATTTAAATGATAATTGATTGGTCATGTCTTCACTTATTTTTATTTTTTAATGTTATTTTAGGAATATTAGTTGTCATTTAAAAATATGTCAAAAATTTTAGGAACATTTTGTTTGAAATTTTTTTATGAAAATATGTCAAAAAAAATAAAAAATATATATGCCGTTTAATATGTTATTTAAAAAATATTATTTGTCATTTAGTCTAATTTTTTATTTAATTAAAATATATCAATTTGTATGAGTTTTTTTATTTTCTTACAATATGTTCCGGTTGCAACACGGGCACAATACTATTTTATATATTACATATGAAGTGGTTTGGCATTTTAAGTCTCTGTTTCTTGAGAGAGAGAAAAATGTTATTTTGACCCCAAAAAAATATATTGGAGGTCAATGGAAGCTAAACGTCACATAACATTAATGCATTTTTAATTTCGATTGAAATAATTTGCATGTGGCAAAGTAATGCAGAAAAGTATAAAACGGTAATTTTCCACTATAACAGCCTCTGTTATTGGAAATTCAAAATCTACACCATCTGGTAATTTTTTTTTTTTAAATATCCAGCTCGCTGGATAATTCAATAGATTATTTGCAGTTTATTTTGTGAGAAAAATGACTATGTAAATAGCTGGCTACTGATTATCTAGCAATCATGGTATTGTTAGAATTCTTCATCCAGCAGGTTTAATGTATTTAAAATTCTTCCCGGGATGTAGGTCTTGAATTTTCAATTTTTAGGCTGCCAAAGATAAAATGTTTCGGGAAAATATACCCTGAATTTCTAATAAAAAAAAATGCATGAATTATATTTGGAATGAGCGCACAGAGCGGAGAATAAAATTAGGCCAGGATGGGGATAATTTTTTTAATAATATCCAAGCTTAATATAAGACCAACCGAATTTGAAACGGTGGCGGTCTGGCGGAGGTGGTGTGCGAATTCACATCCTCTGCGGAGTTTTTACCTGCAGAGCTGTGCGGTGCTTTTATTCTGGTTAGTTCGTTTTGATCGGACAGACCAAATAAGATTTTAGCACAAATCTCAAAGAAAAATTAATACTGCTTCCTTCATCATCCCGAGCACTCACCGGCTGAGAGTAAATTTGGAATATCCGATCAGCTCCACACAGCTCCGCAAGTAAAAACTACGCAAAAAATACAGATCTGTGGTAAATTGGATGGAGGGCATTTAGGAAACAGGAGTTAGGTAGATTGGAAATTATCTTTTTAAATTTAAAGGCCTCACGGCAGAGGAGATGTAAATAACATTTTTAATACAAAATGTTAACCTTCACAAAAAAAAAAAAAAAAAAGGCCAACCGAATTTGGACACTTATCAGCATATCGTGGCTAATAAAATGTTCGACAGCGATTAAAATAGCATCAAATCCGCAGCTATTTATGGAGGATTAGTTACTTATAACTGGACCCTTATCCTCTTGAAAGAGCCAACCTTTGAAAAAACACCATGGAAACTCTCTTTCAATTTCTCCGAGATGAAAGGAGAAAACAGAAAGGAGCAGATAGAGCGAGCGAGCTATGAGAGAGAATTTAGTCAGGATATCTAGGTGATCTTCAAAGTTTCAAACTCAAGCTAATTAATTTCGTTGCTTTTTCAAACAATTTCTCTATTTTTTTGCTCGTAGTAATTCTTTTTGAAGTTTTGATTATTCGATCAATGGAGTTCTGAGCGATGATGAAATGAATTCTGTATGAGATATTCTATGATTTCAGAAAAAAGCTGATGCTCAATTTACCAACCGACAGCTTGCTTCGATTCTCATGATTTACTTGCAATTTTTTGTTCGATGATTTACGTACGAGATTTTGCATTTTTTTCATGTTATTTGTGATTTTGTTAATTTAAAGGTCGAGTTTCAATTTTAAAGATAAATCAGATTCCTTTTTTTATTTCTTCCTTTTTAGAAATGATTCTCTGAGCTCTGATTTTTTTTTTTTTTAAAAGTGAATTTAGACTGTTGTGCTTAGCAGATCTGGATGTTGCATGTTTGTTCGATGATTTACATACGAGATTTAAATTTTTTGCATGTTATTTGAGATATTGTTAATTTAAAGGTCGAGGTTTCAATTTTAAAGATAAATTAGGTTCCTTGTTTCCTTTTCTTTTCTACCTTTTTTTTAAAAGTAAATCTAGACTTTTGTGCTCAGCAGATCTGGATGCTTAATGGCTGGTCTCAGGAGCATCCACGATATATGTTTTAACCTCCCGAAAACGAGACGAGCTTGGGTCCGATGCCCATCGGACTCAAACTGGATCCGATGGGTTTCATCACCATTCGATTTGCTTTAAGATCATGCGCACGTATATGAAAACGAATGCGCACATATATTAAAGCAGAACGCACGGATCTTAAAGTGAATCGGACGGTGATGAAACCCATCGTATCCAGTTTGAGTCCGATGGACATCGGACCCAAGCTGCTCCCCCCGAAAACTAGGGGTGAAAACGGGTCGGATATTATCTGATTGTATTCGGATCCGTACTCAAAAATTAAATACGAATATCCGATATCCGAATATCCCTGCGGACACGGATACGAATATGGTTTTAAATTTTAATTATCCATATCCGAATAATAGATATATATCATATAATTTAATATATATTATGAAAAAATTTATGTTATTCACTATTATAATTAGATAAATATTATGAATTTTGGTATTTTTAACAATATTTATATATTATTTTAATAAATATCCGATCCGATCAGTATCCGTATCCGTAAAAAAAAACAAATACGAATATGATTTGACCACTATCCGATCCGTATCCGATCCGTTTTCATCCCTACCGAAAACCCGAATTCTTTTTCAATAAATTATCATGAATTTTTTTTTCTCCTGCGACCTCAGAAAATTTTATTATATCCCAAATAGAAATTCAAATCTACCATCACATTTTCAAATATTTTCAAAAATATACTACCGTCAATGGTAGGCTGGGTCTTTATTGGCAGCTGTAGCATTCCATATTGGTACCGTTGGTAATGCCACCAGTAGAGTTTCTGTAATCAATGTTTGTAAATGCAATATTATTTGCAAAAAGTTGCTGCATATTGCATATGCGGTATGTTGTTGCATATACAAATTTTATGTAGATTTATATATGTGAATATCATAATGAGAATTTATAAATATAGAAGTATGCGGTAATATATGGTACTATGTGGTATGTGTTAATATATGATAATATTCGGCAATAAAAAGTATAATTTTTTTATAATATGCGGCCGAATATCCGATTGAATATGCGGTCCTATATGCAGAATCGCATATATTGACTGCATACAGATTCCTATGTAAATTACAACCGTATATGCATATGCGGTTGCATAGACAACATTTTATTACACTGTTGTAAATAAATAATGTGGGCCGGACTGATTTTTTTTTTATTTTTTTTATAAACCATAAATAAAAAATAGGATTTATAAACCAACTTAATTGGTTATTTAAAAAAAAAAAGTACCGAATAGGGATACCATTTAATTTGTTTAGGTACCCAATAATCTATTCCACGCTGAATAACAATTTATGTTGTGCTATAGTTAATGCTGAAAATTTAAAAAAAAAACTTGGAGGTGCCGAATAAACTATTAAGTACCAAAAAAATATAAATAGCTAGTACCAAATAGTCTATTCGGTACTTATGATTTTTGTAAAAATCAAAGCCATCAAGTTGGGGACAGGGGGGTTTCCAATGTCCATTGGACCAAACTCGGTCCGATGGGTGGTTTCTACCGTCCGATCCACTTCAAGTTTTATGAGCACGAATATTAAAAGCAAATAGCACGGATATTAAAGTGATGCGCACAGATCTTGAAGTTGATCGGACGGTAGAAACCACCCATCGGACCGTGTTTGGTCCAATGGACATTGGAAACCCCCCTGTCCCCAACTTGGTCCAATGGGCATCGGACACCCCCCTCTCCCATCAAGTTAGTTCTCTAAAATAGTTTTTATATTATGATTTATAAAAAAAATTCAAATTTTTTTACCTCAGTTCAAATTTTAAGTCTCTCTATTGCTCTCAAGTCAACTTTGAGGCAAATTTAGCATGTAAGTCCCAATGTATTTTTTTTTAATCGTGCATATCTAGGATTTAGAATTTAGGATTTAGGATTTAGGATTTAGGATTTAGGATTTAGAAATTGTGTAAATTATTGGAAGTTGCTGTAAATTATTAGAAATTGTGTAAATTGTTATAAATTATTAGAAAGTATTAGAAATTGTTTAAATTATTAGAAAATTGTGTAAATTTAATTTTAAAAATACCAGAATCGATTTAGATTTATCGGACCTTATTATTTTGCGTTCCAAACACCAAAATTCAGATTTTGAAAATAACATACTTGATTTAGATTTACCGAATCTCCACAAGCAACTACGGGGATCAACCAACTCCGCATCAGAGATGCCGACGAGTCCTCCTTGGAGCAACTATGGAAAAAATCTGAACCATTTATGGTATTTTATAACCTGAATTTTGGTGTTTATGACAGAAAATAACAAGGTCTGATAAATTTAAATCGAGTCTGGTATTTTTAAAACCTAAATTTACACAATTTCTAATAAATTAAAACAAATTATAACAATTTATAGTAATTAACCCAATTCCTAAATCCTAAATTTGCGCAATTTCTAATAATTTAAGCAAGATAGTTTACTTTCAGTTTTGAACCCACTGGTGAAAATGATAGAAAGTTTAAAACGAATTTTTGGACTGTCTAATTATTTAAAGAATCTAATTTAGACTACGCAATGTAAAAACAAAAAAGTGTATCGTTTTTTGCATTATCCAATGAACACAAGTGTTCAAATTTCAGATATTACTTTTTTACTTGTAAACACATTTGTCAAAAGCAAACATTAAATATGTAAAAACAGAAAAAAAAAAAATATAAGAAATATAAAATATTGAAAACTAATATGATTTTCCTTCATTTAAAAAAAAAAATCGATTTCTATTGCTCCCTTTTATAAATTTATTTATTTATTATATTTTTTGGGCTTGGATGAGAGTAGGTTTAGGTGCAGTAGACCAAAAGGCCTGGAATGCAGGCCCAATAAACGAACGAATGAACGGCCCATATTATACATAACATCAGTCTATTGATCCAAGTCCAATCTCAGAATTATACTATAAATCCCCACGATGAAACCCTAACTCCTCCGCCTCCTTCCCTGCATGAAAGAGAAGATGAGAGGAGAGATTTTGTTGGCGACCATAGAGAGAGATTGATGCTTGAGCTAAATTTCATTGACGGCATCACCTCCGTGATCATACATCTTATTGGTTTTATTTATGTTTTATTTTTATGATTATTTTATATATTTTCTGAAGAGATATACATTTCCTCTTCATTCTTCGATAGTTGATTCACTATATGAACTAAATTTAATGTGAGGTGCAAACTTTTTTTTTTGGATGATTTTCATATAATAATATTGGATAAATTATTTACTGAGCAAATGATGATATTCAATATTGATTTTTGAGCTTCTGCTTTGATGCAAACGAAATCGAGCTTTTTAAAACTGATGCTCAGTTTAATTAATCTAACTAGAAGTAGGATACTCAAGATTTTTTCCCTCGAAATGAATTGCTATAAATTTGGTTCCCTTTTCAAGTGAAGTATGCACTGCTTTCAGACTTCCGATTATTACAATGAGCATATGATGAGAGGTTATATTTGTGATTGAGATGTTTTCTATGATGCATTTACAATCGAGCTTTTTAAACCTGATGCTTAAATAGAGATTTGATAATGACGTGTTATTGTAAACCCCGATCCTGATGCTTCTTTCTTTATCTCTGAGTTGTGCTCTCTCTTGGTTTTGTCAAGATATTCCAATTTTAGTTTTGTGATATTATTTCGGGTAATTAATGATTATCATTAGTGACATTATTTTGGTTCTCTTCAAAGCTGATATCCATAAGCTAGAAATTTTAATTGTTTACTAAAATTTTTATTTTTTAAAAGAAGTGAAATATGAAATTACGGTTTTAATTTCAGGAAGCTAGCAATTTCTTCTCTAAAATATGAAATAAAGTTTATTGACAGACTGAATTAGACTGTAATCTGTCATAGAAACTTATGTTGACACTTTTCGACCAGACATGCCAAGCTTCAAAACATTGTACCCATAGAAGAGTGTTCAAATGTTTTTATTTTTTGTTTTTATTGTACTTCTATTTTTAATAGTTCAAAATCTAAAACTTAAAATAAAATTGTCGTATGCGATCTATGTTATTTTTTATGTGCTTATAAAAAATTGTCATATTTTAATTTTGTTTATATGTGAATCAATAATTTAAAAAATTAACGTATCTAAATTATCGACATTAGTATATTTTTTTTTACAAGCTCTTGTTAATGATCAAAATAAAGTTAGATGTCATAAATTTTTACATGAGGAGGGTTTCGCTGCTCCAACAATTTGTGATCCAAAAATAGTTCACAATCTAAACCGTACATCTAATTTAGATTAGCCATCCAAATTAATTTTGCTTCCAACGTTTCATTTCCAAAATAATACACTTCAATCGTCTCCAGTAAAGAAAACTATTGATCTCTTCAATTTTCCTTTGAAAATTGTTGCCATGGTTTCCCACCGTGATGCTCTTCCTCCTTCCAGCGATGCTCTCTCTCCAAACTGCGATGCCCTTTCTTCTTCCCGCTTTCCCATTTCTCCTTCCTGCAATGAAGAAAGCAAACACAGGGTGGCTCTTGCCGCTCCTCCCTCCCCTTGGCTCTCTAGCGAACAAGCCCAAACTTCATAATCGGCCATGGTTCCAAGCTTCGGCAAACCTGCTTCTCCGGCAACTTCATTATCTGATTTTGATGTAATCTATTTTCTTAAATTTGTGTCAAATTTCTTTAAATTTGCAAAGAGTACCGAAATTAGTATACCATGTTAAGTTTCTTTAAACTTATGATAAATTTCTTTAGAAATCCTGAATATATTTGCGTGGAGAAGTATAAACCTTGTAGTATTATCTTCTTTTTTCATTTTAGAGATGAAGACCTGCTACCAAACATTTTGAATAAAAAAAAACTTTCTTTCATTTTTTTTTTTCAAACTTGCACTAGGAGGAATTAATCAGAATATAACATGAGACATTGTTCTTTATTGAAGATAACCTAAGACTTCAATACATTTTTTTTTTAAATTTGGTATTCGTTTTGTGAGTTCAATGAAAATGACTCTCAATAGATCAGTATTCAAGTACAACGCTAGAGAAAAATTATGCTCAATCAAGCAATGGTAAACTGTACTTATTTTACTACATATCAAAAGGTGGATTTATTCTCGAATCTTCTGGCTTTTTCGTGCATTTGGTTATCATACAACAGTTGTTGCTTAATTGAATAATTATTTCATATTTACCACTTTGAAATATCATACTGTATTAAGCATAATTTTGACAAAGATATGCACATATACAAATTTACACAATTGACCCAACATCTCTTTTATATTAAAATGTCTTCAAGCAAGAAAAATCAATAAGATAAAACTAAGATTTTGAAACAAATTGTCTTCAAGCAAAATATTTCATCAATCACTTGATATGACATGATTTCATTAACCTTGAAGGGTACATCATTAGAAGATTTCATAACTAAAAGCATTCATATACAATTTATCCTAAATATTACAAAAGCTGTTGATTTTGTTCCTTTCCCTTGATTTCTTCTCTATGCTTCAGTCTAAATAATAGGAGCACCTTTGCCAAATGTCTTTGAACTCTTCATACCTTTCGCCTAAAACATATAATCAGACAATTAAATTCTTTTTACTTTGTGTAAGAATCATGAATTTGTAGAAATAAAAGCTAATTATGTATACACCTTTTGCAATTTGTATAAGCTGAGATTGAATTAGTTCAATTAAGAACCAAATTAAGCAATCAAGTGCTAATTAGACTCATTAGGATAATTTGAGGCATACTCAGAAATGAAAAATTTGCAAAATTTGGTGAGGTTTAATTAAACTAGAAAAATTCCACATCAATGAGCCTAATAACTGAAATCTTAGAGCAGGGTCCTTAATCAGCTCTTAATAACTACCATTATTGTTAGTGTGATGGTACAGGTGCAAAATGGTACCAGTACAATACAAATAGATGACATCAAAACTTATGAAAAAAAATAATGGAAATCTCACCTCACTAAATGATTCTTGTTCTTGTTCTTCTACTTTTTCCTATGACAGCTGAAATCGCTTTCTCGCATTTCATCTTCTCAGGCGATGCGGCCGCTCAGAATAGCAAAAGGAGGGAAAGCAAGAGGAGTGAGATGAGTGAGACGAGTTGAGAGATGGCTAAGTAGCTCGGCGGCTCGAGGGAGCAAGAGGAGCGAGTGAAATCTCACCTCTCTAAATGATTCTTGTTCTTCTTCTTCTACTTTTTTCCTTCGACAGTTGAAATCGCTTTCTCCCATTTCATCTTCTCAGGCGATGCGGCCGCTCAGAATAGCAAAAGGAGGGAAAGCAAGAGGAGTGAGATGAGCGAGACGAGTTGAGGGATGGCTAAGTAGCTCGACGGCTCGAGGAAGCGAGAGGAGCGAGTGAGAACGAAGGGTAGTTTTGGAGAGGTCGACATGGGTGAGGGAAAGCTAATAGGAAAATAGGGGAACTGGAGGTCTAAGAGTAGTAGAACTGGATGAAATATTTTTTCGCTGATCAGAGGTTAGATCCAATACAAATATTGATGCAAAATGTGTGGTTCAGATTGTGGACTATTTTTGGATCACAAATTGTTGGAGCAGCGGAACCCTCCTCTTTTTACATATGCATATATAAAATAAGGTAGATTATATTTAATAGTTTTATTTTGATTTTCAAATTTTGAGTTATTAGATTTTTTAAAAATAGAAGCATGATGGAAGCACAAAAAATAGAGGCATTTGAATCCTTTTGTACCAATATTAATCAGACTATAATTAAGATCATATCTAAACATGACCTTTGTCGTTAGTAAATTTGTTACAAATCTTCTTAGTAGAAGCTCTTTACCAAAAAAAAAAAGAAAGAAAAATTACCTTGAAATCGAAGAAAATTGAAAACTCCTCAATCAAAGTTTACAAAGTTTTTAAAAGAAGTGAACATGAGTCGTTTGTTTCACCAATATGAAAAAAAATTCATGGACAGCCTAAAATAGACCGTATTCTGTCCTATATTGAATCCATCCCAGCGCAGTAGCGCACCCATTACTCTTTTTTGTACCCGTAACTTGGGCTGCAAATGAATCGAACCGAATCGAACTTGTTTCAGATTGAGTTTGGTTTGAATTAATTTCGAATCGAATTTTTTACGAACTCAATTTTGAATTTTTTACGAATTTTTTACGATAATAAAGAGTGATCGTAGTTGCCGAGAGCGAGAAGTGAAAGTCGTCTAGGGTTTCAGAATTGAGAACGAGAGTTACGAATTATGAGTTATGACTTATGGATGGGCAGCCTTATATATATTTTAACTTTTAAGTCACCAGTGAACATAAATCATCAGCGGAAATCGACGGTTCACGTTACTTTGAGATTCGAACTATAATAGTTTGCAAACTTATTTTGAACGAACTAGGTCTAGTTTGAATTTGGTTTGAATTAATTTCGAATGATTTCGAATTGAACTTTTTACGAACTTTTTCGAATCAAACTCGAATCGAATCACGAACTACGATTTTTTGTGCAACCCTACTGTAACAGCCTAGTAGGGGTGAAAACAGAGTGAATTTGAAGCTGATAATGCTAATATTAAATTCATTAACTGCTTTGCAATGGATATGATAATCCACAAATTCAGAATCGAATACAAATATAGAACGAATAATTGTTGAATAATTAAGTCAGATGAATTTTAAGATATAAATACAAATTAACGAAATTTAAATATGAAAATTAATGAATATGATCAAGATTATATGAATGGTATGATCTTATTAAATTGTCAATAAAATTGTTTATGTTTAAAGAAAAAAAACAATGTTGCTGATTCTTTAGTCCCACGAGAGATGGCAATTATATTTTGAGTTCTATTTAATGAGACAACAGAGAGAGACGAAAGGAGGGTGTCATTTATAATTGTACTTTGGATACAAAATGTGTTCAATATTCGCTTTTTTTACCTATCTGCATAATTATTTTGATATAAATTCAGCTATTTTATTCTTATTTAAAAAAAATATTCGAATTTACTAATCAATCTTATTTTAAAAAAAATATTCGAATTGAAAAATTATTTACTCCGTTTATTCAGATTCGGATCCATTTCTAGCCCTAACTAGTAACCAAACAAGTCTAGGCGTCTAGCATAGACTTTTAGGAACTTATCGGATGGACACTGTTTTTTTACCAGACATATATCAATATTTACATTCTTTAACAAAGAAAAGTTACATCCAGCCAAGCTTCGGAACTATGTACTCATATTAATTATACTACAATTAGGATGATATCTAAGCAACATCCTTTGTCAATGATATCTAAGCAACACCCTTTGTCAATTGCAATTTCAAAATAATTCAGGAATTATAATTAACTCATTAATCATATATGCACATACTTGTATTATTTCATCAAGAATCAAGAGATCTAGTGATATCATCACTCATTTACATGAGGGGCATTGGCATTTTTGATAATTACTATTTTCCCACATGAGACATATATTGAGATATAATCTGTATGATTGCCAGTTACAAATAGTGTTGGATAATATCTATGAATACGTATTCTCATGCGAGAGAAACAATTATCTCATACCTTATAATTTCAGAAACAAATAAAATATTAATGACACTAACATAATACATATTAAATGTTTTATTTTGGTCACGTCCAATCTCCTGATCTCCATCAGGTATTCATTTGATTAGATTGACAACTCCTTGTCATATGATCTGCAGAACATGATCATCATCTAATCCAAATACTAATCTTATACTGGTAATTAATGTTCATTGTTAATTACCAAGACTAAGGACACTTTAGAGTATGTATTATCTCTTGTATATAGTTCCACAATTCCAAGTCCTCAACCTGAATGATCCATAAGTAATAAAATACTTCAGGAATAAGATGATAAATAAATCATCTAATTACATGAACAAAACTTAGAAAACAATCATTCTATGATTTACTTTTAAATCACAACACTAACAATGAGGACTAGTCAAATAAATTTGGCACCCGGTTGTGCAAATGATGATTTGACTATGTGAGAAAATATGTTTATATGTTAAACATATATTACTATTTATTAAACCTGCTATTTTTTATTAATATAATTATACCAAATGATAGATAATTAATAGATGAGCACGTGGATATGTGGTGCACAATTTAGACTTACGGTTCAAAAGATACGGTAATTCGAAGTTTGATTGGCCATGATCAAATGTGGTCAAACGGTGGTCAAACCGTTTGATCATATATTGGAGCTATTGACTTAGTCAACCAAATGAGAGGGATGTTTCTTAGAGAAGAAGCAATTTTTGTAATAAAAGTTTCAATAGACCAATGGTTCATTAGACCATTATTTTGTGATATTACTAATATGTCATCATATGATGTTATCTCATTTTGTATTCATGTGAGGGCATTACGGTAAATGTGAAAGTCTATTTAAAGAGGTCATCCCTCCAATTTTATTCATAGAATTCCATTTCAGAAGATTCAAAAGTAGATCTAGATCTCTCCCTCTCATCTCATCTCTTCTCTCTCCATCTCCTTTCTTGGCCAAGAAGCAAAGGGAGCAAGCAAGGGCAAGTCCAAGCCGAGCCACCCCTCTCCCCTTACTGCGTCGCCACCAGGAGCAAGCCCAAGGCGGCTATGATCAAAAGACTAAATCACAATCCTTCAAAAGACTAGACAAAATTTGAAAATTCGAGTTTGGATCTGGTCAATGATCAAAAGTATTTAGCAAAAATTAAAAGTAAGCAAAGTAAATAGTAGTGTGAATTCCTAGAGTTTTGGCATACCGTTGTTAAATCTATCCGTTTTGATTGTTATATCCTGTTTAATGTAGGTTTTCAATTGTTGTATGAGGGTTTCTAATCCGTAATTAGTGGTTGCCGCTATCGCCGTACAGTCACACTAATAATCGAGACTTCCTCGTGGGGCTTAACTTGATTGGTGCAAGGAGATTTGTGATTAGCCCAAAGTCACAACCTTCACTTGATCAGGTCTCTTGACTGATCTTATAGGGTGTTCCCATAGTAAGGAAATACAATGCGACATTCGTCTGCGAATGCCAAGACTCCCATGTATATTTTTTTTGTTCCAATTAAAGGCTTTCCTCGCTAAGGGCTCCCTTTTATCCTTTCTTACCTTGACTCCACTAGCCTAATCACGACTAACTTCCGTGTGTGACCATCACAAGACAGTCTAGACTAGTAAAACAAAATCAAGAAAGATTGAACATAAAACGCAAAAGCAATCGAACAACAATGACTAAACTCTATATTGAAATGTACTTGGAGACCAAATTTTATATTTTTTGGAATTTGTTTATTATTTATTAAGTCACTTTGAAAATCGCTGATTTGATGGTCCAGAAATTTATACTGTTTTTTTATTGTTCATAATGGATTATCGATTTTCAAAGTGGCTTAATAAATTGTAAAAAATTTTCAAAAAAATATAAAATTTGGTCTCCAAGCACATTTCAATATGGAGAACATGTTAAGTAGTTCCAATAAGCTATTTGAATTTTGGAAATGAAGATATAGTGTGGAGTACAAACACGTTTTACTTTACGTCTCACCATAGTCAGACTCTCTCTCTCTCTCTCTCTCTCTATATATATATATATAAACATCAAGAGTAACAAGGTTTACATGTCAATCCTAGAAATATAAACTCAGTCGCGGAACGACATGTTTACAAAGACATAAGATGGAGATATAGTCATGCAAATAGTACTCTTCTTTCTATTCTACTCACTCCTCTCTTCTTACTATAATAAAAACAATAAATGATCAAAGACAAGTTCTTCAACAGGCCATGGAGCCTTATATAGGAGTGAGGGGGCGTCTGGAGATGAGTGCGGCTAGGTGCTTCTCCTTCCTCCACTGTGGGTTGGAGACATCGCCAGCTGCCGCACCTCTTCTTGCTTCTCCTTCTTCGAAGAAGCTTGATCTCTTTCTCTTCTTCTTCTCCTTTGAGATTGATTTAGATCTTGATCTCTTCGTGATCTCCTTTTCTAAAATTGAGATTCGAATTTGTGAGAATGATTAGAGATTGTGTTGATAGCTACGCGAGATCTATTCAAATAGTTTGAAGTAGTGAGCTAGCATCGAGATTCGCAAGGGTGAGAGGATCCGAACAACTAGCATTGATCTCTTCTCATTCTCAATTAACACTTCGGTGTGCGAAGCTTGCAAATTCCTATTTTAGAATTTGTAACAAGGGAGACTAAGACGTATGCAACCGTTTTGCACTCTACTAGTTGGAGAAGTATGACTTTTAACACTATGCTAGATCATGTGTGTGACATGATCCATAAATTGTGTGTGATTGATTGCATGATACGGTAAGATTGTCTCTAGATTGCTAGTAAAAGTTTGAAAATGTACTTGCTAGCCTAGAATATATCCCTACACTATCACCACATGCAAATATTAAGGTTTGACCGGTTTTGTTCAAACTACGATAGAAGATGTCAACTTGAAACAATCGGATCTATCAAAATCAATTCGTGCGGGTGCGACAATTAAAGAGCTTGAGGGCGTGTTCGGTTGCGTAGGTTTTCGTGGGAATAAATAAAATATGGCCATTTGTTCCCAATGCTGTTCGGCAGCTCCGTATTTTCCCATTTAAAATCCCAAAAAGTTCCCATTTTAACTTACAGCAACACTGTTTTCGTAGAAACAAAAATTCAGTCAGAGCTCCGTCTTTTCTTCTCAATCTCTCTCTCCTCTCTTTACTCCACTCACTATGTTCCACATCAATAGCATAATTTTTTTGGAGGCAATCTCTCTCCTCGTCAATACCATGTCATAGTTTACAATACATTGAATCATGCAATAGAAATTTATATATAAAGAGTTCTACTCTTTTTATTATAATCTTCGTGGGACTAAGCTGATTCGTTTAGATCCGGACATTTTAAATTACATATTTATATTTGGAGGCTATAATGATATTACTTTATAATTTGGCAAATTCTTTTATAGACAGAATTGAAATTAGCACTGTTTATTTCATATTGATCTAACGGTTCATATAATTTTGCTTACATCACATATTTTCACTCAAATTTTTTATCGGAAGGGTAAATAGTTAATTTGACGCAAACTCATTCTCTCCATCTCCTTTCTCCCCGTTTCAGAAAAAAAATAAAATAAAATCGCGACTAATCCCTTGCGATCGCAGATCTAACCCCTCTCTCACGATCTCCCTTCTCTCCTATTGAAAGAAAAATCACCCTTTTTCTGTTCTTAAGTGGCTGTGCTGGCGATTCTTTAGGCTCGGAGGCAAGGTGGAGAAGGCCGTGCCGTCCAAGCCTTGGTACCGACCCTCGCCAAATCCGTGATCGGAAGTTGCTTGGTGAGCGAAGTCGGCAAGGGAAGTCTGAGGAAAACTGGTGAGCGAAGTCGTTTGGTGTGGTAGCACTGAGGTGAGCGAGGCCGCTGGAGAACTGGGGAATAGGGATCGCTGGCAAGTGGTTGTTCACAATTGAGTTGGCTTTACACGATTTGAGAACCAGCTGGCCTCGGAACTTGTAGGAGGGACTAACACAAGATTGAAATTGATAACTGAGTCTTGCATAGGTCAGGCGTGCTACGAGAGCTTGAACGACCCGATCTTTATGCACTTCTAGTATAGCTCGAGGTATGTGTTTGATCTGATCTGGTGTGATGTTGGTTTCGTAATTTGATGGTTACCGATCCAAGAATAAAATATGGAATCTAGAATTGGTAATGTGGTTATTCTTTGAAGTAAGAAGCTACTCCGTTCTGTGTTCTCTGATCTGGATGCGCACAAGGTCGACTGCTCTGATACCAATTGTCACAATTCTATAGGAGGGATCAGGCAAATTGTTGGAATTTGAGGGTGATTTCTGTAATTAAAAACGAAATGAATTATTTGGTAATAATTTTTGGTGTATAAAATGGGTAAAGAGGAATGATAAAGACAACAAGTCTCAGGTCATAATATCCCATATATCTCAATTACAAGGATGTGATGCCATCTCTTTTAATATTTCTAAATTTTTCTGACTAATTACATCATAATATCTCCCATCAAATTATCTAATTATTCTAAACACCATCAATTTGCTACTCACTCTTATCTCCCATTTATTTTAATTACTATTAAACTCCTAGGACATTACATTTAAAAAAACATTTAATAAAATTGTTTTTTTCAACCAAAATTGGGGTTATTTTGGATTGAAGTATGGCTTGATTGACTATCTGGTCCTTAACTGTTAATCCTGTAGCATTGCTGACTAGTACTATTACAACAGGTTTGCTCTTGTGTTGGGTAATCAATCTAACTAAGCTTTCTAAAAGAGGAAATCTATGATGAAAGATTTATATTTTTTGTCATACCGTTACCAGATTTTAATGACATACTAGTCACACTGTCTTTACTTGTCTTCCACGTAGGTATAGATAAACCAAACAACACATAGATGAATTTCTTGTACCGAACCCAACCTGCAGTACCGGAGCTACCCATTACACCAGAATCTGAGCCAGTCAAGGACACCGTGCGCAAACCAGCAGCCACACTAGAGGGCTTGATTGCTGCTGAAGACCCGTTCCCTGGACCTGGTCCAGGGGATAGTGACAGTGATGGACCTTCTGACATGGCGTCAGGACAACCTGCTTTGAGAAATGAGCTTCCAGAAGGAAAGCATGCTGATGTGTTAGATGGGGATGGCTGGATCGCAATTCCATATAGTACTATCTTTCTCTCTCTCTTTCTCTATAGTTAGCCATGGGCAACCCTCAAGTTAGCAATCATTGTTCACTACTTGTGCAATGAGTTATCTACTTAATTTCAATTTCACATCATCTGACCTTCAGTTGTGCAACCATACCTCAAACTCAATAGCCTTAGTTGTGACTTATTTGAATGCAGCTTACCATCAAATTTTGTTTGAATAAACAGAACAAATTAATAAGAGAATCAGACCATGGCCTATTTTTCCAGGTTGTACCAGGTGGTGTCCTGATAGTTATGCCTGTCAGGGCAATCAGGACCGATTTTACCTAATTTAACCTTCAATCTGCACCAGGGGCGGAACTAGAAAATCTTCATAGAGTGGGCTAAAAACTTAAAATGCACAAATTGTGGTTGGTGGGAGTAGAACACAAGTTCTCCACCAACACAAAATAAGCTCTAATTACTAGACTACAAGTAAACATATGATATTTATAAGAGGGGCTAGACTATATAATATGTTCTTCAAAAGTAAAATTCAATTAAATTTTATTACTTATAACTAAAATTTTAAAATCACAGGGGTGACTTAGCCACCCTTTGAATGGCTTTAGATCTGCCCCTGATCTGCATTGATACTAAACCTGGTTGCCTTAACTGTTCTATCCAATCCATTTTGACCTCATCTTACCACCTAATATACTATTAAACAGAAATAAGGTAACCTCAAACAGCAATTGCCCTATCCCTGGTGCCCCCCTGCAAAAGTGAAGAAGAGAAGGAAAAATTTTCAGTTATCAATTGCTACTGGTACATAGTAATACGAGCCTGTCAAAATGACATAAGAAAATTAATATAGGAAAAATAGCTGTACTTGCTTATACGAAGAAGTTGTGTGTATGTGGGTATGGGTTGGTGCATTTGTGCTACTCAAATAACTATTTTTTATTTTTTCTTTAGAGGAGCTCCCTAAGGATTGGAATGAGGTGTGTGATATGGCTCAACTGCAACCGTTGGATCGTTCTTTTATTTTTCCAGGTACTTTATATAAGCACAATTTTTGTACGATGGTGTCTGCTGCATTTACCCTTTTCTATGGAGTTTGTACTGTCCCATGAGCTCTCTAGATTTAATATATCTGTGAGGTCCTTACTTCTTAACCTAATTATGTTCACTACTTATTTTAAATTTGGTGCCTAAGTTCTAATCATTTTTTAATTAGCTTACTACTGCTGGTTGCAACTAAAACTGCTTGATTCTTATAATTTATTCTGAGCACATTGAAAACTGTTTAGCCGATACATTGGCCACACAGACATCCTCCCAAAAAAACCCAATCTGCACACATACAAAAAAAATGTAGGGGAGGGTGAGGGGGGAGAGAGTTTAAATAGAATAACAATTAACCATACCTAACATGGAGGAACTATATGCTGATGATATCTGCCTATAGGCACATGTATTGGGCTTAATGGCGTTATTTGCATAGTTTTATTGTAATCTGGACTTGACAATAGGCCTCCTTATGCAATGCCCAGGTTTTAAATGGTTTTGACTTTTGAGTAGATGAATCATTTCTGCATGAGGCCATAGATGTGTATAATATGGCACTTAATCCTAATAGTTGCCATTGTTATCAGGAGAGCAGGTTCACATACTAGTATGCCTTTCGGCCTCGGCACTGAAATCAGAAACAATCTCTCCATTTAAAGTTGGTACTTCTCTAGTTCGCCATAATGAGAAGTCTGCTTCAAATGGAGTGCATCAAGCCAAGCATACACCGGATAGTTCAGAAATTGTTGCAAGTTCTACGTAAAGTTTTTTCTTTCTTAATTTCTTTCATTTTTCACTTTTACATTCAAGGATCACAATAGTGCTTTGTGCCTGCATACTCCAGCAAGGACTACAGACCCATCAAAGGAAAAAAAAAATGACAATATACTAAAATTTTGATTCAGTACTCCTTTTGTCCTGTTCACTTATTTTGCAATTCCAACTCCAGTTTCAGAATAGCATGTTTCCAACTGAATTTGCCTTTTCTTTAATTCAGCAAGGAAAATGGTGATGCTCCAGGAGAGGCTGATGGAGTGGAAAATAAGGAGACCAATGGCCAAGTGTTGCCACCTACAATTTCTCAGACAGACGATCAAAAGAAACAGGCAGAGAACATTCTAGAGAGATTCAGAAGCTCAAGTTTCTTTGCGAGAATTGCACAATCAGATGACCCTCTCTGGTCCAGGAAGAAGCGGGCCCCGCGAGGTGAGAGCTTGTGCAATGTTGTCTCTGACAAGGGTTTTTTTGACAGTACAACAGCTGGTGGTGTGGCGAGAGATGCAGCGAAGTGCTTCTTACTAAGTAACGGAGATATAGTGGTATGCTTGTGGGTTGTAACCCTTTCTCTTTAACTCTTTCTACTACTTAGTACCCTCTAAAATGTCATCCTTGCTCGAGCTTATTTTTATTTTCTGCATAAATGTGATGTAAACTTTTGTTGCACAACTTCCTCGATAAGTGTAAACACGAACAATATCCGTGTTTTAATTACAGACTCAATTGTGCAAAATAACCTAAATTACATGTCAAGTGCGCTCAGTTTTTTTATTTTTATTTTTATTTTTGTATAGCAAAACACACTTTTTATTGTTATTTAACACATCTAATTCACATTGATTCAGAACATCTCTACCTGTTGCAATGATGCAGGTTCTATTGCGGGTCAATGTTGGAGTCACTAATTCCATACCTGACCCGATACTAGAAGTTCTCCAATTTGAGAAGCGTCAATGGCCAAATCACACTGGAATTTCTTCATCTGACCCGTGTCTCATACCTGACCCGTGTCATGAGCTCCTTACCTGGCTCCACCCTCTCGACCGCACCCTAGCCCCACCGCGCTCCCTCTCACCTCCAGTAAATCCACCTGCTATAACTCACAAGCCCTCCTTCTCAGGCTCCTCCACCTCCCAGATCTTCTCTTTTAGCAACTTCAGGAGCTACTCTATGCCGACCAACACCATGCCTTCAGTAACTTCTGCTCCACCCCCTTCCAGTGCAAACCACATCGAGGAGTTTGACAATGTTTCACTGGACAGGTCCAGTAAGGGAGGGGAGAGCGTGGAGAGTAAGCTCTCCTTCAGGGGAGTCATGATGGAGACCGAGAGGTACTCGGTGCGGGCGGGGTTAGAGGGGGTGTATTTACCCGGTAAGAGATGGAGGAGGCGGGTTGAGATTGTTCAGCCAGTAGAGGTCCATTCATTTGCTGCCAAGTGTACCACTGAGAATTTGCTCTGTGTACAAGTCAAGGTACCTTCTCTAATTATAAGTTTCATTTCATGTATTTATTAAAGGGAACATTAGTTGATTGATGTGTTGTTTCATGTGACCTTATTTGCAGAATGTTGCTCCTGAACATTTAACAGATATAATAATATATGTGGATGCATTAACCATTGTCTTTGAGGAGACCTCAAAATGTGGGTCTAGTATTGGGTCCAGCAAACCCCTCTCCCTTCCCATTGCCAGCATTGAGGCTGGAGATGGCCACTGCTTGCCTAATCTCGCACTTAGGTATGTTGTTAGGTTTCTTTAGTGGTGTTTGCATATTTGGAAATGTTCAGTTGTATTGTGGTATCGGTAGTTCTTTTTGGACGTGGTAGTTGCTTATACTTTATGTCAAAATCAAGCATAATGTAGGGCTTTGTTTGTATATTAGTGACACATTTATTGGATGGGAATTTTATAAAATCAAGATAGATATATCTACAGGGCAATAGTATTTGAGCGTATGATGATGTGCCCATAAATGGCACTATGTGTAAGTGTTATATTACTTACCGAGTAATGTCCTTTATGTGAGTTATCAAATTCATTGCTCCTTAGACTGTGCTCCAGAATTGCACAATAGAGGGACGAGAGAGGAGGGATGGGAGTCGGATTAAGGGAGGACGTGATTGAAATTCTTTTACCTCTACACCCTATTTTGGAATTACACAAATGAATGTTTGGAGGGTGGAGGATGTGATATCTTCCTGCCCGTTATAATTTTTTTGGAATAAGGTTATATCTCCCTCTCTATTGTAAATCTGGTGAAAACAAAGGTTAGTATAGCGAGAGCAGTTTGGGTCCAATGCCTGTCAGACTCAGTTTGAGTTCGATGGGTTCCACAACCGTTCAATCTACTTTAAGATGTGTGTGCAGTGTTTAATATCTGTGCTCGTCTGCTTTAATATATGTGTGCACAGATCTTAAAGCGGGACGGTTATGGAATCCTTCGGACTCAGTTTGAGTCCGATGGGCATCGGACCCAAGTTGCTTCCTAGTATGGCTGATAGTTAGTTGAACTTGACGATAGTTAATTGAAGTCACATGTATTGTGCAGTACATACTAACAAGAAGTTTGCTAATCATTAGTGATGTTAATACCCCATACCCCATAAAGTATCATGCAGATAGCTAATAGTTTAGTGAATAGTTATTCAAATTTTATGTTTTTTCAAATTGCTGTTGAAATTTAGGAGAGGCGAGGAGCATTCTTTCATTCTGAAGCCAGCAACAACACTGCATAGAGATACAAAGGGAGGCATTGAGACAAACCCATCTCTGTCAAATTCTCGGCCGGGCACCTCTTCCTGGAATCTGCCTCCAAAGTCTAAGGTTTCAGAACCCAAAACAGCCACTTCTTCTAGTGCAGACCAATATGCGATATTGGTATCATACCGCTGCAACTACTCTGGTAAATATTTGTTTGTATATTTATTGTCAGGCATTAGGTCTGCATAGTATATCATATTTCAGTGACTAGCACAATAGTTTTCAACAATTTAATCATGACATTGTTCAACATTTGTAAAGTTATTTCAGGTATTTCAATTACTCTTCCTGCTTCAAATTCATACTCAATTTTGGTTCAGCTCATTATTGGCCTTTGATTTTCATTTTTCCTGATTTAGGTCACCGTGCCTAGTTTGGATCCAATAGCTGTTATTATTGTTGCTATTCTTTTCATATTGGGATGTGTATTATTTTTCTGATTTTTTATTTTATAATTGTGTCTCTCAGAATCGAAGCTATTTTTCAAGCAAGCAACGAGCTGGCGGCCTTGTGTTGCAAGAGATGTTATGATCTCAGTTTCATCCGAGCCGCACAATCAAGCAGTGCGACAAAGCGCAAGAGTGCCTCAACTGCCAGTTCAGGTGATTGTGCACCAAAACCTATGAAAAAGTGACCATTATACCCTTGATATCATTTCAAGGGTTTTAGTTTGCGGTGTTACAACAAGATTTTAGCTGCTACATACTCCGTCTTGACCAAATTTTACCGGGGCTGCATACCTGATCAGCTGACTAAGACGATAGCATTTATCTAAAATTTGACAAGCCTCAATTTGACCCATTTAAGTAGGATAAAATTTTCAAGCCTCAATATGGCCCACACCGAATAAATCTTAAAATTGTTCAATCCGGTCTAGTTGAGCCTAATTATACTTCAGTTGACCTCCTTTCTGTCATTAATCTATCTCAGCCTATTTTCTCCTGGTTGTGAAAAGTCAAACTCAAAGGAGACATGGGGATTAAGAAGTGTCTAATCCAACTGATAATTAAGATAATGTATCGTGCATTTCAGTTCATGCCAGTATTCTAGCCTACTGACATGGCACCGAAAGCTACGTAACTTCTCAAATACAATTTTTCAAGTTACAGGTGTTAACTCTGGAAGCAACAAATCTCACAGCAGAAGACCTAACTCTAACAGTGCTTGCTCCAGAGCCATCAGCCTCTTCTCCTAGGGTCCTTCCATTGAACCCAGCACCTACCACACCAGCTGGCAGTTCGTTTTCTACTGAATCTCCAAATGAAGGCAATAGTATGGCAAGCTGTTCCCATCTTTGGTTACAGAGTGCTGTTCCTCTTGGGTAATTTGTTTTAAATTTTCTTAGTATTTAATTTCTGGGTGAGATAGGTATTTGCTTCTGTTTAGTCATGGAATTTCCAAGTGATTGAAGATGCAATTGTGGTTTACCAGTTGGGATATTTTTCTACTTGTTTTTCTTTTTTACATATTTTGGTCTGGTGGTTATGCTTAGGTGTGTTCCGGCACGATCAAGTGCTACAGTGAAGCTGGAGCTGCTACCGTTAACAGACGGGATCATTACTCTTAACACACTTCAAATTAGCATCAAGGAGAAAGGTGTGAATACGGCTTGATGAACAATTTTTGAATTATCTTTCCATCAAAATTGAATAAAGAAGATAAAATTTTGGGTTACCGAAGATAACTTTTTCCAAAGCATGTAGACCCCAGAGCAAAGCTAACAAATTATCTAGTTACTGGTCGAGTATTTACCAGTAGTTAACTCTTATTGTGGTAACTCATACCTGTGTTCATGGTATCAAACCATCCAGTCTTAATCAGACCAATCGTCCAGGGTATTGAAACAATGATGAGTCTGTGTGAGTGTGTGTGAGAGAGATAGAGAGTCATCATTGTTTGCCAATATTGATCTCTATGTTATATTTTAGCTCATTGACAAATGGAACCATAATTCTTTATTCTATAGTTGTATATTTTTCTTATCGGTAGAAAGTAGGCATTAATGAAGTTCCAAACTGCAGGGTTAACGTACGTACCTGAGCACTCTTTGGAGATCTATGCCACTTCCAGCATTTCTACTGGAATTTCATAGATAGATAGAATAGAATTACTTTTGTCTTCTAAAGGGTTATCTCTTACGCAATTTTGCGGTCATTTAAAAGGTGAGTGTAGAACGGGAACCAATTGCATTTTAAAATTAAATTGTGTTGCCATGTAGAGCTTCTCTCTTGTTTTTTTTCTTTTTGCTTTTTCTTTGCAATCTTAAATCGATATTGCCTTTTGTTTTTATAACATTGTTTTGTATTGTTCCTTTTTTGTTGGTTGTATGTATTGGCTCTCACCGGACATTCAAGCATTTGTGACAGTGTTGATATGTAATTAACAAATATCAGAAATTTACTTCCTCTCAGTAAGACTAGTATCTTTAATCGATATTTTCATAGAAGTTTTTCGGAGGCTACAGAACTTTGCCCCAAATTTGTACTTGGTTGGGCGGTGTGGGTCTTTTTTTACCTGTAGCATTTTGGATAAAAAGTAATAAATTCATAGCATCAGAAATAAAAAAAAATACAAACCTAACCTATATTTGCATATTTTTTTTCACAAGAGAAACGCAAGTACATGTCACGTACTTGCGTTTGTGCTTCTATATAAAACAGCCTTGGTAATTCCCCACAACAATTCACTCATTCACTTCTCTTTACCTACCCACTTATCTCTATGTAAGCTTAATTTTTTTATTTAATGTAATAATTTAGTGGTGCAATATCGAAATTTATAAATTTATAAATGATTTAAATTATTTTTAAATATAAAAATATAACTGTAACGTGTATTGTCATGACTAGAATAGAAAAAGATACTAACTAGTTTTAAGTCTTGTAAGTATAAATAAAAACACTTGTAATAAGAAAAATAAGATTGTAATATACTTTGTTTTCTCGAGCTCCTCTCTCTCACAAATATAACAAGAGGATTAGAATGATGAAGATATTTCAGCGGGTGATGTCCCTCTTTGGTCGTAGAATGATGAAGATATTTCAGAGGGTGATGTGCCTCCTTTCTTAATAATTCACCAATGTGTTTTCATCATGACGCATATTAATCTCTCTTATTTTGATTCGAATGAGAGAACCAAACTGAGAAGATCTGAAATCAACATCATTGAAAAAAGGGAAAAATGATTCGGAAAAAGAGTCTGAAGAAGAGACCTAATTTGGACATCAGGAATTACACTCCTACGTACCGAGTTGGGTTTCCCCGCGGTCATTTATAGTATTAACTATTAAGTCTGAGATTGGACTTGGATCAACACAGAGAGAACGATCCGAACTAAGACTGATATTCGGATAATCTGGACCGTTCACTCGTTCGTTTATTAGGCCTGGAATTCCAGGCCTTTCAGCTACTACATATTTTTTGGAGCCCGTACCTAAATCTACTCTCATCCAAGCAATTCTTACGCGGAGATCTGTAAAAGACAAAATAAAGGTATATTTTTTTGTAAAATGAAGGAAATAATATCTTTGTTTTCAATATTTTATAACTTTTTTAACAAATAGATTTACACATAGTTTTTAAAATGAAGGAAAATTAACAAGCTTAGGAAGTTCATAAAATGAAAAAAAATTATGATGAGAAACTTTCTCGAGTAACATACAAATTTATTCAAAATATCCTATGGAAATTATCTAGCAATAAATTGTAAATAAATCATGAAAAGCTAAGGAAGTTCACTATCTCTTCTTATATTATTATACACAATAACTTGTAATCTAAAAATAATTGAAAATTATAGTTATAAACTTCTTATAGGAAAAATGAACTTGGCGCATTGTGTGAGAATAATTTTTTAAGGGTTATTGAAAAGTTAATAGTAAGCTACAGAGCATGATTTTTGTCTGAAGAGAACAAGAGTAATCGAGTTTAAATAGCTAATAGAGTTCAAACTCATTAGCTAATTATATACTAAATAAAAAAAAAAAAAGCGATCAACATGATAAAAAAAACAATTGGAGGTTTGGATGCCTTTTCAATGGTGACCATTCACAGTATGAAGACTTAGATAAATAGTCTCCAAGAGGGAGATTGTTGGAATTTTTGGTATGTAAACTATTTAATGTGACAAAGTGATGTGTCGAAGGTGAGTGTCACAGAGATGCATTCTTTCGACGAAGAGATGCATCAAAGAGATACGTCGAAGAGGTGCATCGTAGAGATGCCTCATTTCGATGAAGAGATGCGTAGGGGTGTTCATTGGTTCGGTTCGGTTCAAACCGAACCAAACTAGGCAAACCAAAGTTTTTATTCGGTTTCAAAAATAGAACCGAACCGAACCGAACCGAATTAGCATTGCAACTGAACCGAACCGAACCAAAGTTTTATTTCGGTTTGTTCGGTTCAAACCGAAATATATTATTTTTTTAATTTAAAGCAATTGTTTTGTAATAAATCGAATTATATTAAGAAATAAATTGAAGTATTAAGAAATAAATCGGGATATTAAGAAATAAACCGAAGTATTTAAAACAATTGATTAAGAAATAAATCGGGATGGTCCGAACCAAATTCATAATATATAAAAGTTCGGTCAGTTCGGTTATTTCGGTTTTGAAAATTTCAAACAGAACCGAATCGAAGTTATAGTTCGGTTTTAAAAAACAAACCGAACCGAACTATTAAACCGAAAAAACCGAACCGTTTGAACCGATCTAATTCGGTTCGGTCCAAAACCGATTAAACCGGACCCAATGAACACCCCTAGAGATGCGTTGAAGAGATGTGTCTGAAGAGAGGAATCCTTTCGTGAAAGAATGTGACCTTTCACAAGAACCTATATCTTCATCTTCTACAAATAGGATGACGTACTTCTCATTTGTAATCAATCTCAAGATAGCTAAGAATCTCGGATACAGAGAAACACATATAGAAATTCAGCAAAGTGAGAGTCCCGAGTATTAGATGCTTCGGTTGTGAATCAGTGGGACACGTTCGGTATATCGCTGTAGCGTGTCTCCAACTAGCGTTCAAGAAGATAGACAAGAAGATGGTGGACTGGACAAACTACAAGCAGACTTAGAAGGGCTAGACGTGAAAGGAACCTCCAAGATCAAGTTGCTTTCTGCTTACGGTTCAATTATTTCTAACAAAAAATTTCAGAGTTGAAAAAATGAATGTTGTTTTGCTCCACGAATGTAGTTCGGTACCTCAATTAATAATCCGACTACTGAATTGCTCATGACCCTAGTAGGATTTGAAATGCTTGATTTCGTTCCAAAGTTATCACCCAGTAATTGTTTTGTTTCTACTTAGAAGCGTATAGAACGAAGAGTGATTCAGAAAATCGAACATGAGATCTGAAGGAGATGAGAGATATATAGGTGCGCATATGAGGCATGAATTACCGTTAAATAGATTTTCCTCTGTCGCTTGTTTTATTAGCTCCATCCATCTTCTCCTCCGTGTTTTAATTAAGTTGGAAAGATTGAACAAGAGTAAAACAGGAATTTAGAAAGCTCAACGCTCAAAAATTTAATTTGTGTCCAGAGTATAGCACTCTCCTATGTAATAACTAATTATAAGCCTACTGTTTAACTTTTAATTTAATTTGAATTGAAAGAATTTAGTAAACAGGTATTTAATTTTAATTATTTTTTGAGATAATAAAATCAAATCATTCAACTTTAAATATTAATTTATAAAGATCCGGCCTAAATCAATCGCCAATTCTTTTATATATAATATATCTCCATTCTTATATTAAGCACGTAGATGTCCTGATTCACCAACGACTATGATTAAAAAATAAAATTTCAGATGGAATGTCAACACTCTAATCAAATAATTTGCCTTTCTGATTCTATGCATCTTTTTTTTTTTTTTTACGTGTATAAGTCTAAATTTATTTAGACAAGTACTTTCCACATGCAAATTGTGTTACCTTTTGTCCTTATTTTTTCTATTTTTTAAATGTTTTAAGAAACTTTTTAATTGATTGGTCATGTATTAATTTCTCTTTATTTTTTCTTATATCATTTAAAGAATTTTATTTGTAATTTGATATGTCATTTTTTATGAGATTTTGTTATGGAAATATGTCAAAAAGATAAAAATTATATGTGTCATTTACGAAATGTTATTTACATGTAGATGTCATATAATATGTCAAAAGTATGTCATTTTGTATGAATTTTTTGTTGTTGTTGCTGTTGTTTTATAATATGTATTTCTATAATATGTTACCATTGCAATTTACAAGAGATTAAGTATATTTTGCTTGACTTGTAACAGACGGGTAGATACTAATTACAATTTACAAGTGTTATTTTTCTTAGTAAGCCTAGCTGGCTAGCTAGGTATTAAAAAGAGACCGTCGTTAGCTGGGGACAACTATCGGATGAGTGTTGGGATTGTAATATTTATTCATGCAAGTATTGGAATTAATTCTCTCACCCGTTTTCGCCGGGTTAAATTTTTTTGCTGAGATATTTTTTTTCTGAAAATTAGGTCACAGAAAATTAGAGATGTGACTTGAGCTCTCAAAACAAGGTATGCGCCGTAAAACTGCTATTTCAATATTCCGCTGAATTTTATTCGATAATTGCCCAAATTCGAGATAACACCCAACAAATTCTCAAAATATCCCTTAAATTGATCATGGTGGTCATCTGATAATTGCAAATCATTCTTTATATTTGCTAATTTCGTTCTAAGTTCTGGTTAACGGTAATGGAAGCTATTTACTAGATCCTTTAGAGTGTTTAGTTTTCTCTATTTCTTGCTCATAGTTTAATTCTACCTGGTTGACTTTTCTTCGATGAAGCAATTATACATCATTATGATTTTGAGCTGATTTTTTTATTGCCTCTTGAGAATTCGAGTTCAGAAATTTCCCTTTACTGTTTCTCTTATAAAATACAGAGAGCATACTGTTAGGATGCCAGTGGATATGTTATTTGATAGTGTATTGCAGAGCATATACTTAGAAACTAGATCAATTAATTTGATAGTGTATTTCAAAACATAATATTATCCATAGAAAGTCAATTGATAGTACACTCTAAAACAAGTCAATTTTTGTAATCTATTTCCATATATCACATTAAAACTTAACAACCACTGCGGATATCTGATAACCGCTACACATCAATACATATTGGTGAGAACCAGTTTGCGCTAGATTCGAGTGGCACATCAGCCCTAACACAACTCAGCCGCTGATTCTTCGACATGAGTCGATCATTGGTTCAGGCCGGCACCCGCAAGAAGGAACTTTAATATGAACTCCAGTACAAACAAAGCTCCTTGTCCGACTTGAGCGCCTTTTGTTCTTCACCTGAGCAACATTCGAGCCCCTCGAGAAGAAAAGAAACTCCTATCTTACAGTAACTTATATCAAAATAGGTAATCCTTACACAACTAAACTGCTTCCTTTATTCGCATGTCTGAAATTAATACAAACTCCTTATACTGCTATCATTCATTTTTGATGAAAACTTATGGTTCAATCTGCAAAACATAAGCAAACAAACTACTAATCACCCCTTTGAAATAATACAGCCCGAGAAGTCGAGAACCCTCGCCTTTTGTCAACATAGAGGATCACCGGGTTAGGTTGATTTAGACATATATCCTCATTTTTTGCAGGGTTTATACTTAACTATATATAAAGGTTTCATATATATATATATATATATATCTGAGATTGTAGGATGACAGATATGGAACTTTGGTGCACTGCTACTGTTCAGTTGCACATATCCTGAGACTGTCAATGTAGCTCTTATTATTGGTATCATTGGCTGGTAAAAAGTCCAAAAAGTCCCTGAAACTACTTTCCTCATACATCATTGGGGTTTGCTCATCCACCAATTCCTCTGCACTCCTCACCTTCTCATGCATTGCCAAGCTGTGAATACTCGCAATAGAGACCCTACTATTTTCCCTATTCAGCATTGCTCTGTGCACTACCGTGCGATACTTGCCATTGCTAAGCACCTCCAAATGGTCTCCGAGGTGCATGTGCAGTGTATCTGATGGCTGCATTACTGCCTTCCAGTCCTTGGTCGTGTGGTTCATTACCTCAAGACCAGGGCAGCTGGGAAGGAGCAAGGTTATGAAGCCATAGTCAGAATGTGGGGCCAATCCTAGAGTGACACCTGGCTGGCTTGACTGCGGATAGGAGTTGACTGCCAGAAGTTGTATTCCCTCTTCCAGTTTTGTCCCTAGGTATGCCTTGCCAAGACCTAGGCTTTGGAGAATTGCATCGATGAGACCTATAGCAACCCTCCTTGCATCTACTGCATATCTCCCCATTTTTTCCCTGAAAAGTAGTAAATCTTATTTATGTATACAGAATCTAGGATGATATATCTGGCACGGGTTGCATCTCATACCGTGTTGTGCCAACTGTAATGGTATTAATATGGCTCAGTACATAATCTTTTGGCTTAGCACCATATTGCTTCCTACTATATTCTTGTGCTTACAACAGCATGGTTTGAATTATTACACCAAATTGTTACCTGACTAACAAATCAAAATAGATGTATATATACCTATAGCTTGGTGGCTCTGCAGGCCAGAACTGAATCCACTCATCCAAGGGGTGGGCATAATGCTTCAGAAATGACCTACTTTTGTTGATTCCGTCATTCGAGAAATCATACCGGACCGGTTTGCTTATATCAGATGATGTAAACTTGGCCTTTGACTCGGCAGGCATTTCAAAAAACTCGGATGCTGCTTCTAGTGCTCCCTTCATAACGGACTTGCTTATTCCATGGTTTACAACCTGAATAAGAAAATGATGTTCAGAGCCATCTCCATGTATAACAGGTAATTAATTAAAAGTTTTACATAGTTAACTCCCCCCCGCCCCACCCCCCCCCCCCCCCCCCCCCCTCTTTTTATTTTAAAAGTTGACAGGTTTTAAAGAGATATAGAAGCTATTAATAGCATAAATGCATTCAAGGCAGCCCGGGTATGTGAGGAAATGGCATGTCAATTATTATTAATGTTATTATATATGCTTATTATACATATATGGGTAAAGCTCCCCGTTTACTTAAAAAATAAAATATTTACTTCAAAAAAATATCCCCATAAAGCTTATATATATGTATAAAGTTTCCTGTTTGTTTACCAAAATTCCTATGATTCGAGTGCAACTTCAATGCACAGATTTTGGGCCTCCGGAAAAATGATAAATATATACGCACCCAATATTGGGCTCAGATTTGGACCTCTTCAAAGTACCTTATTACTTTTGCAAACTTTTTCTGTAAGTTTTTTTATCAGCTATTATAAATGCATGCACACGTTACACGTAACAGCTAAACAGCACAACTTATGTATAATTGACAATCTTTTTTTTAATGGTATTTAAGTACTGTCAATTTTTTTGATTATATATATACGTATAAATAGAGCAGACCTGAAAGCACCCTATTTCTCGGCATGCGATCTCAATCTCTCTTATCACTGAAGACCTATCATTTGCTCGATGTAACATGCTGAAGTCAATAACCGGCATCTGCAACGGCTTAATCTCCGTAGTCGATGCCAGAGGCGGTATCAAGCTGAGCATTGCAGCACACATGATCGATCTTCTTAATTTTTATTTTGCAAGAACAATTTATCTTCTTAATAAGTTGAGTGTACAAGGAGAATGCATGCATGGGTATTTATAGGTGGTATGGAATATGGATGCATCGTATAAATGGATCATTGGCACTTTGGCAGGTCATTCAATGGGAAAAGTACAGGGGAACTGTCCAGGGGAGAAGCCCTTATGGCCCACTACCTAAAGTGTGACGGGGGGACTCACCAAATCCGAATGAGTCCTTTTTTGTAAGTTTGAGATTACAGATGAATTTTTGTTTTTTTTTTTAATTCATGATAACTGCTTGAGCTGATTAGACCTTACTAGACTTACTGCGTGCTTTTTGTCTGGTTTTGTGGCAAAACAAGTCGCAGGATTTGGGATTGTCCAGGAGATCACCACCAGCCCCACCGCTAGGGGTGTTCATTGGGTCCGGTTT
>CAXKVW010001110.1:0-123824 GCA_964058825.1 Carex arenaria
TTGCATTTGTTCTTGTTCTTCGAAACCTCGTTTCCCCCGTTTGTGTGCTTAACAACCTCAATTAGCGTTGTTCGTGTGCTTAACAACGTCTTTTGCACTTGTTCTTGTGCTTAGGAACCTCGTTTGCCTTTGTCCTTGTGCTTAGGAACCTCGTTCGCCGTTGTTTGTTTCCTCAACAACCTTAATTGGCGTTGTTGGTGTGCTTAACAACCTTAATTGGCATTGTTCGTGTGCTTAAAAACCTCTTTTGCCCTTGATCTTTTGCTTATGAACCTCGTTTGCAATTGTTCTTGTGCTTTGGAACCTTCTTTGCCCTTTTTTGTGTGATTAACAACCTCAATATGCGTTGTTTGTGCGCTTAACAAATTCTTTTGCACTTGATCTTGTGCTTATGAACCTCATTAGCATTTGTTCTTGTGCTTAGGAACCTCATTTGCCCTTGTTTGTGTGCTTAACAACCTCAATATGCATTGAATGTGTGCTTAACAACCTCTTTTACCCTTGATCTTGTGCTTATGAACCTCATTTGCAATTGTTCTTGTGCTTAGGATCCTCATTTGCCCTTGTTTGTGTGCTTAACGACTTCAATTATCGTTGTTCGTGTGCTTAACAACCTGTTTTGCACTTGATCTTGTACTGAGGAACCTCATTTGCATTTGTTCTTGTGCTTTGGAACCTCGTTTGCCCTTGTTTGTGTGCTTAACAACCTCAATTGGCGTTGTTCGTGTGCTTAACAACCTCTTTTGCCCTTTCTCTTGTGCTTATAAACCTCGTTTGAATTTGTTCTTGTGCTTAGGAACCTCGTTTGCCCTTGTTTGTGTGCTTAACAACCTCAATTGGCGTTGTTCGTCCGCTTAACAACCTCTTTTGCACTTGTTCTTGTGCTTAGGAACCTCGTTTGCCTTTGTTCTTGTGCTTAGGAACCTTGTTTGCCCTTGTTTGTTTCCTCAACAACCTCAATTGGCGTTGTTCGTGTGCTTAACAACCTCTTTTGCACTTGATCATGTGCTTATTATGAACCTCATTTGCATTTGTTCTTGTGCTTAAGAACCTCGTTTGCCCTTGTTTGTGTGCTTAACAACCTCAATATGCGTTGTTTGTGTTCTTAGCAACCTCTTTTGCCCTTTCTCTTGTGCTTAGGAACCTCGTTTGAATTTGTTCTTGTGCTTAGGAACCTCGTTTGCCCATGTTTGTGTGCTTAACAACCTCTTTTGCCCTTGATCTTGTGCTGAGGAACCTCGTTTGCCCTTGTTTGTGTGATTAACAACCTCAATTGGCGTTGTTCGTGTGCTTAACAACCTCTTTCACACTTGTTCTTGTGCTTATGAACCTCATTTGCATTTGTTCTTGTACTTAGGAACCTCGTTTGCCCTTGTTTGTGTACATAACAACCCCAATATGGGTTGGTTGTGTGCTTAACAACCTCTTTTGCCCTTGATATTGTGCTTATGAAACTCGTTTGCAATTGTTCTTGTGCTTAGGAACCTCATTTGCCCTTGTTTGTGTGCTTAACAACCTCAATTGGCGTTGTTCGTGTGCTTAACAATCTCTTTTGCCATTGATGTTGTGCTTATGAACCTCGTTCGCATTTGTTCTTTTGCTTAGGAACACCATTTGCCCTTGTTTGTGTGCTTAACAACCTCAATTGGCGTTGTACGTGTGCTTAAAATACTATTGTGCCCTTGATCTTGTGCTTATGAACCTCGTTTGCATTTGTTCTTGTTCTTCGAAACCTCGTTTCCCCCGTTTGTGTGCTTAACAACCTCAATTAGCGTTGTTCGTGTGCTTAACAACGTCTTTTGCACTTGTTCTTGTGCTTAGGAACCTCGTTTGCCTTTGTTCTTGTGCTTAGGAACCTCGTTCGCCGTTGTTTGTTTCCTCAACAACCTTAATTGGCGTTGTTGGTGTGCTTAACAACCTTAATTGGTATTGTTCGTGTGCTTAAAAACCTCTTTTGCCCTTGATCTTTTGCTTATGAACCTCGTTTGCAATTGTTCTTGTGCATTGGAACCTTCTTTGCCCTTTTTTGTGTGATTAACAACCTCAATATGCGTTGTTTGTGCGCTTAACATATTCTTTTGCACTTGATCTTGTGCTTATGAACCTCATTAGCATTTGTTCTTGTGCTTAGGAACCTCATTTGCCCTTGTTTGTGTGCTTAACAACCTCAATATGCGTTGAATGTGTACTTAACAACCTCTTTTACCCTTGATCTTGTGCTTATGAACCTCATTTGCAATTGTTCTTGTGCTTAGGATCCTCATTTGCCCTTGTTTGTGTGCTTAACGACTTCAATTATCGTTGTTCGTGTGCTTAACAACCTGTTTTGCACTTGATCTTGTACTGAGGAACCTCATTTGCATTTGTTCTTGTGCTTTGGAACCTCGTTTGCCCTTGTTTGTGTGCTTAACAACCTCAATTACCGTTGCTCGTGTGCTTAACAACCTCTTTTGCACTTGATCTTGTGCTTATAAACCTCGTTTGCATTTGTTCTTGTGCTTAGGAACATCGTTTGCCCTTGTTTGTGTCCTTAACAACCTGAATTGGCGTTGTCTGTGTGCTTAACAACCTCTTTTGCACTTGATCTTATGCTTATGAACCTCCTTTGCATTGGTTTTTGTTCTTAGGAGCCTCGTTTGCCCGTGTTTGTGTGCTTAACAACATCCATTAGCATTGTTCGTGTTCTTAACAACCCCTTTTGCACTTGATATTGTACTATGGAACCTCGTTTGCCTTTGTTCTTGTGCTTAGGAGCTTCGTTTGTCCTTGTTTGTGTACTTAACAACCTCAATTGGCGTTGTTCGTGTCCTTAAAAACCTCTACTGCCCTTGATCTTGTGCTTATGAACGTCGTTCGCAATTGTTCTTGGGCTTGGGAACCTCATTTGCCCTTGTTTGTGTGCTTAACAACCTCAATTAGCGTTGTTCGTGTGCTTAACCACCTATTTTGCACTTGATCTTCTACTTATGAACCTCGTTTGCATTTGTTCTTGTGCTTAGGAACCTCGTTTGCCCTTCTTTATGTGCTTAACAACCTCAATTGGTGTTGTTCGTGTGCTTAACAACCTGTTTTGCACTTGATCTTGTACTGAGGAACCTCGTTTGCATTTGTTCTTGTGCTTAGAAAGCTCGTTTGTCCTTGTTTGTGCGCTTAACAACCTCAATTGGCATTGTTCGTCTGCTTAAAAACCTCTTTTGCCCTTGATCATGTCCTTACGAACTTCGGTTGCAATTGTTCTTTTGCTTGGGAACCTCCATTACCCTTTTTTGTGTACTTAACAACCTCAATTAGCGTTGTTCGTGTGCTTAACAACCTCTGTTGCACTTGTACTTGTGCTTAGGAACCTCGTTTGCCCTTGTTTGTGTCCTTAACAACTTCAATATGCGTTGTTTGTATGCTAAACAACTTCTTTTGCACATGATCTTGTGCTTATGAACCTCATTTGCATTTGTTCTTGTGCTTAGAAACCTCTTCTTCCCTTGTTTGGGTACTTAACAACCTCAATATGCGTTGGTTGTGTGCTTAACAACCTCTTTTGCCCTTGATTTTGTGCTTATGAAACTCGTTTGCAATTCTTCTTATGCATAGGAACCTCATTTGCCCTTGTTTGTGTGCTTAACAACCTCAATTATCGTTATTCGTGGTCTTAACAACCTCTTTTGCACTTGATTTTGTGCTTACGAACCTCGTTTGCATTTCTTCTTATGCTTAGGAACTTTGTTTGCCCTTGTTTGTGTGCTTAACAACCTCTTTTGCCCTTGCTCTTGTGCTTAGGAACCTTGTTTGCATTTTTTCTTGTGCTTCGGAAACTCGTTTGCCCTTGTTTGTGTTTAACAACATCAATTAGCGTTGCTCGTGTGCCTAACAACCTCTTTTACACTTGTTTTGTGCTTAGGAACCTCGTTTGCCTTTGTTCAGGTGTTAGCAACCTCGTTCGCCCTTGTTTATGTCCTTAACAACCTCAATTGGCATTGTTCGTGTGCTTAACAACCTCTTTTGCACTTAATCTTGTGCTTATGAACCTAATTTGCATTTGTTCTTGTGCTTAGGAACCTCGTTAGCCCTTGTTTGTGTTCTTAACAATCCCAATTAGCGTTGTTCGTGTGCTTACCAACCTCTTTTGCACTTGATCTCGTGCTTAGGAACCTCGTTTGCATTTGTTCTTGTGCTTAGGAACCTCGTTTGCCCTTGTTTGTGTGCTGAACAACCTCAATTGGCGTTGTTCGTGTGCTTAACATACTCTTGTGCCCTTGATCTTGTGCGTCTGAACCTCGTTTGCATTTGTTCTTGTTCTTCGGAACCTCGTTTCCCCTGTTTGTGTGCGTAACAACCTCAATTAGCGTTGTTCGTGTGCTTAACAACGTCTTTTGCACTTGTTCTTGTGCTTCGGAACCTCGTTTTCCTTTGTTCTTGTGCTTAGGAACCACGTTCGCCCTTGTTTGTTTCCTCAAAAGCCTCAATTGGCGTTATTCGTGTGCTTAACAACCCCTTTTGCACTTGATTTTGTGCTTATGAACCTCATTTGCATTTGTTCTTGTGCTTAAGAACCTCGTTTGCCCTTGTTTGTGTGCTTAACAACCTCAATATGCGTTGTTTGTGTGCTTAACAACCTCTTTTGCCGTTTCTCTTGTGCTTATAAACCTCGTTTGAATTTGTTCTTGTGCTTAGGAACCTCGTTTGCCCTTGTTTGTGTGCTTAACAACCTCAATTGGCGTTGTTCGTCCGCTTAACAACCTCTTTTGCACTTGTTCTTGTGCTTAGGAACCTCGTTTGCCTTTGTTCTTGTGCTTAGGAACCTTGTTTGCCCTTGTTTGTTTCCTGAACAACCTCAATTGGCGTTGTTCGTGTGCTTAACAACCTCTTTTGCACTTGATCATGTGCTTATTATGAACCTCATTTGCATTTGTTCTTGTGCTTAAGAACCTCATTTGCCCTTGTTTGTGTGCTTAACAACCTCAATATGCGTTGTTTGTGTTCTTAGCAACCTCTTTTGCCCTTTCTCTTGTGCTTAGGAACCTCGTTTGAATTTGTTCTTGTGCTTAGGAACCTCGTTTGCCCATGTTTGTGTGCTTAACAACCTCAACTGGTGTTGTTCTTGTGCTTAACAACCTCTTTTGCCCTTGATCTTGTGCTGAGGAACCTCGTTTGCCCTTGTTTGTGTGATTAAAAACCTCAATTGGCGTTGTTTGTGTGCTTAACAACCTCTTTCACACTTGTTCTAGTGCTTATGAACCTCATTTGCATTTGTTCTTGTACTTAGGAACCTCGTTTGCCCTTGTTTGTGTACATAACAACCACAATAAGGGTTGGTTGTGTGCTTAACAACCTCAATTGCCCTTGATATTGTGCTTATGAAACTCGTTTGCAATTGTTCTTGTGCTTAGGAACCTCATTTGCCCTTGTTTGTGTGCTTAACAACCTCAATTGGCGTTGTTCGTGTGCTTAACAATCTCTTTTGCCATTGATGTTGTGCTTATGAACCTCGTTCGCATTTGTTCTTTTGCTTAGGAACACCATTTGCCCTTGTTTGTGTGCTTAACAACCTCAATTGGCGTTGTACGTGTGCTTAAAATAATATTGTGCCCTTGATCTTGTGCTTATGAACCTCGTTTGCATTTGTTCTTGTTCTTCGAAACCTCGTTTCCCGCGTTTGTGTGCTTAACAACCTCAATTAGCGTTGTTCGTGTGCTTAACAACGTCTTTTGCACTTGTTCTTGTGCTTAGGAACCTCGTTTGCCTTTGTCCTTGTGCTTAGGAACCTCGTTCGCCGTTGTTCGTTTCCTCAACAACCTTAATTGGCGTTGTTGGTGTGCTTAACAACCTGTTTTGCACTTGATCTTGTTCTTATGAACCTCATTTGCATTTGTTCTTGTACTTAAGAACCTCGTTTGCCCTTGTTTGTGTGCTTAACAACGTCAATATGCGTTGTTTGTGTGCTTAACAACCTCTTTTACCCTTTCTCTTGTGCTTAGGAACCTCGTTTGCATTTGTTCATGTGCTTAGGAACCTCGTTTTCCCTTGTTTATGTGCTTAACAACCTCAATTGGCGTTGTTCGTGTGCTTAACAACCTCTTTTTCCCTTGATCTTGTGCTTATAAACCTCGTTTGAATTTGTTCTTGTGCTTAGGAACCTCGTTTGCCCTTGTTTGTGTGCTTAACAACCTCAATTACCGTTGTTCGTCTACTTAACAACCTCTTTTGCACTTATTCTTGTGCTTAGGAACCTCGTTTGCCTTTGTTCTTGTGCTGAGGAACCTCGTTTGCCCTTGTTTCTGTGATTAACAACCTCAATTGGCGTTGTTCGTGTGCTTAACAACCTCTTTTTGCACTTGATCTTGTGCTTGTGAACCTCTTTTGCATTTGTTCTTGTGCTTAAGAACCTCGTTTGCCCTTGTTTGTGTGCTTAACAACCTCAATATGCGTTGTTTGTGTGCTTAACAACCTCTTTTGCACTTGATCTTGTACTTATCAACCTCATTTGCATTTGTTCTTGTGCTGAGGAACCTCGTTTTCCATTGTTTGTGTGATTAACAACCTCAATTGGCGTTGTTCGTGTGCTTAACAATCTCTTTTGCACTTGTTCTTGTGCTTATGAACCTCATTTGTTTTTGTTGTTGTGCTTTAGGAACCTCGTTTGCCTTTGTTTGTGTTCTTAAGAACCTCAATATGCATTGTTTGTGTGCTTAACAACCTCTTTTTCCATTGATCTTGTGCTTATGAAGTCGTTTGCAATTGTTGTTGTGCTTAGGAACCTCATTTTCCCTTGTTTGTGTGCTTAACAACCTCAATTAGCGTTGTTCATGTGCTTAACAACCTGTTTTGCACCTGATCTTGTGCTAAGGAACCTCGTTTGCTTTTGTTCTTGTGCTTAGGAGCCTCGTATGTCCTTGTTGGTGTGCTTAACAACCTAATTGGCATTGTTCGTGTGCTTAAAAACCTCTTTTGCCCATGATCTTGTTCTTATGAACCTCGTTTGCAATTGTTCTTGTGCTTTGGAACCTCCTTTGCCCTTGTTTGTGTGATTAACAACCACAATTGGCGTTGTTTGGGTGCTTAACAACCTCTTTTGCAGTTGATCTTGTGCTTATGAACCTCGTTTGCAATTGTTCTGTTGCGTAGGAACCTCGTTTGCCCTTGTTTGTGTGCTTAACAACCTTAATTAGCGTTGTTCGTGTGCTTAACCACCTGTTTTGCACATGATCTTGTACTGAGGAACCTCGTTTGCATTTGTTATTGTGCTCAGAAAGCTCGTTTGTCCTTGTTTGTGTGCTTAACAACCTCAATTGGCATTGTTCGTCTGCTTAAAAACCTCTTTTGCTCTTGATCTTGTCCTTACGAACCTCGTTTGCAATAGTTCTTGTGCTTTGGAACATCCTTTACCCTTTTTTGTGTACTTAACAACCTCAATTATCGTTGTTCGTGTGCTTAACACCTCTGTTGCACTTGTACTTGTGCTTAGGAACCTCGTTTGCCTTTGTTCTTGTGCTTAGGAACCTTATTTGCCCTTGTTTGTGTCCTTAACAACCTCAATATGCGTTGTTTGTATGCTAAACAACTTCTTCTGCCCTTGATCTCGTGCTGATGAACCTCATTTGCATTTGTTCTTGTCCTTAGGAACCTCGTTTGCCCTTGTTTGGGTACTTAACAACCTCAATATGCGTTGGTTTTGCGCTTAACAACCTCTTTTTCCCGTGATTTTGTGCTTATGAAACTCGGTTGCAATTCTTCTTATGCTTAGGAACCTCATTTGCCCTTGTTTGTTTGCTTAACAACCTTAAATAGCGTTGTTCGTGTGCTTAATAACCTCTTTTGCACTTGATCTTGTGCTTATGAACCTCGTTTGCACTTGTTCTTGTGCTTAGGTGCTTAACAACTTCAATATGCGTTGTTTGTGTGCTTAACAACCTCTTTTGCCCTTGCTCTTGTTCTTAGGAACCTCGTTTGCATTTGTTCTTGTGCTTAGGAAACTCGTTTGCCCTTGTTTGTGTTCTTAAGAACCTCAATTGGCGATGTTCGTGTGCTTAACAACCTCTTTTGCCATTGATCTTGTGCTTATCAACCTCGTTGGCATTTGTTCTTGTGCTAAGGAACCTCGTTTGCCCTTGTTTGTGTGCTTAACAACCTCAATTATCGTTGTTCGTGGTTTAACAACCTCTATTGCATTTGATTTTGTGCTTACGAACCTCGTTTGCATTTCGTCTTATGATTAGGACCCTCGTTTGCCCTTGTTTGTGTGCTTAACAACCTCATTTGCCCTTGCTCTTGTGCTTAGGAACCTCATTAGCATTTTTTATTGTGCTTAGGAAACTCGTTTGCCCTTGTTTGTGTGTTTAACAACCTCAATTAGCGTTGTTCGTGTGCTTAACACCCACTTTTACACCTGTTTTGTGCTTACGAACCTCGTTTGCCTTTGTTCTTGTGTTAGGACCCTCGTTCGCCCTTGTTTCTGTCCTTAACAACCTCAATTGGCATTGTTCGTGTGCTTAACAACCTCTTTTGCACTTAATCTTGTGCTTATGAACCTAATTTGCATTTGTTCTTGTGCTTAGGAACCTAGTTTGCCCTTGTTTGTGTTCTTAACAATCCCAATTAGCGTTGTTCGTGTGTTTAACAACCTCTTTTGCACTTGATCTTATGGTTAGGAACCTCGTTTGCATTTGTTATGGTGCTTAGGAACCTCGTTTGCCCTTGTTTGTGCGCTGAACAACCTCAATTGGCATTGTTCGTGTGCTTAACATGCTCTTGTGCCCTTTATCTTGCGCTAATGAACCTCGTTTGCATTTGTTCTTGTTCTTCGGAACCTCGTTTCCCCTGCTTGTGTGCTTAACAACGTCTTTTGCACTTGTTCTTATGCTTAGGAACCTCGTTTGCCTTTGTTCTTGTGCTTAGGAAGCTCGTTTGCCGTTGTTTGTTTCCTCAACAACCTCAATTGGCGTTGTTCGTGTTCTTAACAACCTCTTTTGCACTTGATCTTGTGCTTATGAACCTCATTTGCATTTCTTCTTGTGCTTAAGAACCTCGTTTGCCCTTGTTTGTGTTCTTAACAACCTCAATATGCGTTGTTTGTGTGCTTAACAACCTCTTTTGCCCTTTCTCTTGTGCTTAGGAACCTCGTTTGCATTTGTTCTTGTGCTTAGGAACCTCGTTTGTCCTTGTTTGTGTGCTTAACAACCTCAATTGGCGTTGTTCGTGTGCTTAAAAACCTCTTTTGCCCTTGATCTTGTGCTTATGAACCTCGCTTGCATTCTTGTGCTTTGGAATATCCTTTGCCCTTTTCTGTGTGCTTAACAACCCCAATTAGCGTTGTTCGTGTGCTTAACAACCTCTTTTGGACCTGTTCTTGTGCTTAGGAACCTCGTTTGCCTTTGTTCTTGTGCTGAGGAACATGGTTTACCCTTGTTTGTGTGACTAACAACCTTAATTGGCGTTATTCGTGTGCATAACAACCTCTTTTGCACTTGATCTTGTGCTTATGAACCTCAATACCTCATTGGCATTTGTTCTTGTGCTTAGGAACCTCGTTTGCCCTTGTTTGTGTCCTTAACAACCTCAATATGCGTTGTTTGTGTGCTTAACAAATTCTTTTGCACTTGATCTTGTACTTATGAACCTCATTTCCATTTGTTCTTGTGCTTAGGAACCTCGTTTGCCCATGTTTGTGTTCTGAACAACCCCAATTAGCGTTGATCATGTGCTTAACAACCTCTTTTGCAATTAATCTTGTGCTTATGAACCTAATTTGCATTTGTTCTTGTGCTTAGGAACCTCGTTTGCCCTTGTTTGTGTTCTTAACAATCCCAATTAGCGTTGTTCGTGTGCTTAGCAACCTCTTTTGCACTTGATCTTGTGGTTAGGAACCTCGTTTGCAATTGTTCTTGTGCTTGGGAACCTCATTTGCCCTTGTTTGTGTGCTTAACAACCTCAATTGGCGTTGTTCGTATGCTTAACATACTATTTTGCCCTTGATCTTGTGCTTATGAACCTCGTTTGCATTTGTTCTTGTTCTTCGGAACCTCGTTTCCCCTGTTTGTGTGCTTAACAACCTCAATTAGCGTTGTTCGTGTGCTTAACAACGTCTTTTGCACCTGTTCTTGTGCTTAGGAACCTCGTTTTCCTTTGTTCTTGTGCTTAGGAACCTCGTTCGCCCTTGTTTGTTACCTCAACAACCTCAAATGGCGTTGTTCGTGTGCTTAACAACCTCTTTTGCACTTGATCTTGTGCTTATGAACCTCATTTACATTTGTTCTTGTGCTTAAGAACCTCGTTTGCCCTTGTTTGTGTGCTTAACAACCTCAATATGCGTTGTTTGTGTGCTTAACAACCTCTTTTGCCCTTTTCTCTTGTGCTTAGGAACCTCGTTTTCATTTGTTCTTGTGCTTAGGAACCTCGTTTGCCCTTGTTTGTGTGCTTAACAACCTCAATTGGAGTTGTTCGTGCGCTTAACAACCTCTTTTGCCCTTGATCTTGTGCTTATAAACCTCGTTTGAATTTGTTCTTGTGCTTAGGAACCTCGTTTGCTCTTGTTTGTGTGCTTAACAACCTCAATTGGCGTTGTTCGTGTGCTTAACAATCTCTTTTGCCATTGATGTTGTGCTTATGAACCTCGTTCGCATTTGTTCATTTGCTTAGGAACACCATTTGCCCTTGTTTGTGTGCTTAACAACCTCAATTGGCGTTGTACGTGTGCTTAAAATACTATTGTGCCCTTGATCTTGTGCTTATGAACCTCGTTTGCATTTGTTCTTGTTCTTCGAAACCTCGTTTCCCCCGTTTGTGTGCTTAACAACCTCAATTAGCGTTGTTCGTCTTCTTAACAACCTCTTTTGCACTTGTTCTTATGCTTAGGAACATCGTTTGCCTTTGTTCTTGTGCTGAGGAACCTCGTTTGACCTTGTTTGTGTGCTTAACAACCTCAATATCTGTTGTTTGTGTGCTTAACAATCTCTTTTGCACTTGATCTTGTACTTATCAACCTCATTTGCATTTGTTCTTGAGCTGAGGAACCTCGTTTGCCATTGTTTGTGTGATTAACAACCTCAATTGGCGTTGTTCGTGTGCTTAACAACCTCTTTTGCACTTGTTCTTGTGCTTATGAACCTCATTGTTTTTGTTCTTGTGCTTGGGAACCTCGTTTGCCCTTGTTTGTGTGCTTAACAATCTCAATATGCGTTGTTTGTGTGCTTAACAACCACTTCTGCCATTGATCTTGTGCTTATGAAGTCGTTTGCAATTGTTGTTGTGCTTAGGAACCTCATTTTCCCTTATTTGTGTGCTTAACAACCTCAATTAGCGTTGTTCATGTGCTTAACAACCTGTTTTGCACCTGATCTTGTATTGAGGAACCTCGTTTGCATTTGTTCTTGTGCTTAGGAACCTCGTATGTCCTTGTTCGTGTGCTTAACAACCTAATTGGCATTGTTCGTGTGCTTAAAAACCTCTTTTGCCCATGATCTTGTGCTTATGAACCTCGTTTGCTATTGTTCTTGTTCTTCGGAACCTCGTTTCCCCTGTTTGTGTGCTTAACAACCTCAATTAGCGTTGTTCGTGTGCTTAACAATGTCTTTTGCACTTGTTCTTATGCTTAGGAACCTCGTTTGCCTTTGTTGTTGTGCTTAGGAACCTCGTTCGCCCTTGTTTGTTTCCTCAACAACCTCAAATGGCGTTGTTCGTGTGCTTAACTACCGGTTTTGCACATGATCTTGTACTGAGGAACCTCGTTTGCGTTTGTTCTTGTGCTCAGAAAGCTCGTTTGTCCTTGTTTGTGTGCTTAACAACCTCAATTGGCATTGTTCGTCTGCTTAAAAACCTCATTTGCCCTTAACAACCTCTTTTGCACTTAATCTTGTGCTTATGAATCGAATTTGCATCTGTTCTTGTGCTTAGGAACCTCGTTTGCCCTTGTTTGTGTTCTTAACAATCCCAATTAGCGTTGTTCGTGTGCTTAACAACCTCTTTTGCACTTGATCTTGTTGTTAGCAACCTGGTTTGCATTTGTACTTGTGCCTAGGAACCTTGTTTGCCCTTGTTTGTGTACTGGACAACCTCAATTGGCGTTGTTCGTGTGCTTAACATACTCTTGTGCCCTTGATCTTGTGCTTATGAACCTCGTTTGCATTTGTTCTTGTTCTTCGGAACCTAGTTTCCCCTGTTTGTGTGCTTAACAACCTCAATTAGCGTTGTTCGTGTGCTTAACAATGTCTTTTGCACTTGTTGTTATGCTTAGGAACCTCGTTTGCCTTTGTTCTTGTGCTTAGGAATCTCGTTCGCTCTTGTTTGTTTCCTCAACAACCTCAAATGGCGTTGTTCGTGTGCTTAACTACCTGTTTTGCACATGATCTTGTACTGAGGAACCTCGTTTGCGTTTGTTCTTGTGCTCAGAAAGCTCGTTTGTCCTTGTTTGTGTGCTTAACAACCTCAATTGGCATTGTTCGTCTGCTTAAAAACCTCGTTTGCAATTGTTCTCGTGCTTTGGAACCTCCTTTACCCTTTTTTGTGTACTTAACAACCTCAATTAGCGTTGTTCATGTGCTTAACAACCTCTGTTGCACTTGTACTTGTGCTTAGGAACCTCGTTTGCCTTTGTTCTTGAGCTTAGGAACCTCATTTGCCCTTGTTTGTGTCCTTAACAACCTGAATTGGCGTTGTTCGTGTGCTGAACAACCTATTTTGCCATTGATCTTGTGCTTATCAACCTCGTTTGCATTTGTTCTTGAGCTAAGGAATCTCGTTTGCCCTTGTTGGTGTGCTTAACAACCTCAATTATCGTTGATCGTGGTCTCAACAACCTCTTTTGCACTTGATTTTGTGCTTACGAACCTCGTTTGCATTTCTTCTTATGCTTAGGATCCTCGTTTTCCCTTGTTTGTGTCCTTAACAACCTCATTTGCCCATGCTCTTGTGCTTAGGAACCTCGTTTGCATTTTTTCTTGTGCTTAGGAAACTCGTTTGCCCTTGTTTGTGTGTTTAACAACCTCAATTAGCGTTGTTCGTGTGCTTAACAACCTCTTTTACACTTGTTTTGTGCTTAGGAACCTCGTTTGCCTTTGTTCTTGTGTTAGGAACCTTGTTCGCCCTTGTTTCTGTCCTTAACAACCTCAATTGGCATTGTTCGTGTGCTTAACAACCTCTTTTGCACTTAATCTTGTGCTTATGAATCGAATTTGCATCTGTTCTTGTGCTTAGGAACCTCGTTTGCCCTTGTTTGTGTTCTTAACAATCCCAATTAGCGTTGTTCGTGTGCTTAACAACCTCTTTTGCACTTGATCTTGTTGTTAGCAACCTGGTTTGCATTTGTTCTTGTGCCTAGGAACCTCGTTTGCCCTTGTTTGTGTGCTGGACAACCTCAATTGGCGTTGTTCGTGTGCTTAACATACTCTTGTGCCCTTGATCTTGTGCTTATGAACCTCATTTGCATTTGTTCTTGTTCTTCGGAACCTCGTTTCCCCATTTTGTGTTCTTAACAACCTCAATTAGCGTTGTTCGTGTGCTTAACAATGTCTTTTGCACTTGTTGTTATGCTTAGGAACCTCGTTTGCCTTTGTTCTTGTGCTTAGGAACCTCGTTCGCCCTTGTTTGTTTCCTCAACAACCTCAAATGGCGTTGTTCGTGTGCTTAACAACCTCTTTTGCACTTGATATTGTGCTTATGAACCTCATTTGCATTTGTTCTTGTGCTTAAGAACCTCGTTTGCCCTTGTTTGTGTGCTTAACAACCTCAATATGCGTTGTTTGTGTGCTTAACAACATCTTTTTCCCTTTCTCTCGTGCTTAGGAACCTCGTTTGCATTTGTTCTTGTGCTTAGGAACCTCGTTTGTCCTTGTTTGTGTGCTTAACAACCTCAATTGGCATTGTTCGTGTGCTTAAAAACCTCTTTTGTCCTTGATCTTGTGCTTAGGAACCTCGCTTGCAATTGTTCTTGTGCTTTGTAATCTCCTTTGCCCTTTTCTGTATGCTTAACAACCTCAATTAGCGTTGTTCGTGTGCTTAACAACCTCCTTTGGATCCGTTCTTGTGCTTAGGAACCTCGTTTGCCTTTGTTCTTGTGCTGAGGAACATGGTTTGCCCTTGTTTGTGTGACTAACAACCTTAATTGGCGTTGTTCGTGTGCTAAACAACCTCTTTTGCACTTGATCTTGTGCTTATGAACCTCATTTGCATTTGTTCTTGTGCTTAGGAACCTCGTTTGCCCTTGTTTGTGTCCTTAACAACCTCAATATGCGTTGTTTGTGTGCTTAACAAATTCTTTTGCAATTGATCTTGTGCTTATGAACCTCATTTGCATTTGTTCTTGTGCTTAGGAACCTCGTTTGGCCTTGTTAGTGTACTTAACAACCTCAATATGCGTTGGTTGTGTGCTTAACAACCTCTTTTGCCCTTGATCTTGTGCTTATGAAACTCGTTTGCAATTGTTCTTGTGCTTAGGAAGCTCATTTGCCCTTGTTTCTGTGCTTAACAACTTCAATTGGCGTTGTTTGTGTGCTTAACAATCTATTTTTCCCTTGATATTGTGCTTATGAACCTCGTTTCCATTTGTTCTTGTGCTTAGGAACCTCAATTGCCCTTGTTTGTGTGCTTAACAACCTCAATTGGCATTGTTCGTGTTCTTAATAACCTCTTTTGCACTTGATCTTGTGCTTATGAACTTCATTTGCAATTGTTCTTGTGCTTAGGAACCTCGTTTCCTTGTTTGTGTGCTTAACAACCTCAATATAAGTTGTTTGTGTGCTTAATAACCTCTTTTGCTCCAGATCTTGTGCTTTTGAACCTCGTTTGCAATTGTTCTTGTGCTTAGAAATCTTATTTGCCCATGTTTGTGTTCTTAACAATCCCAATTAGCGTTGTTCGTGTGCTTAACAACCTCTTTTGCACTTGTTCTTGTGCTTAGGAACCTCGTTTGCCCTTGTTTGTGTGCTTAACAACCTCAATTGGCGCTGTTCGTGTTCTTAACATACTATTTGTGCCCTTGATCTTGTGCTTATGAACCTCGTTTGCATTTTTTCTTGTTCTTCGGAACCTCGTTTCCCCTGTTTATGTGCTTAACAACCTCAATTAGCGTTGTTCGTGTGCTTAACAACCTCAATATGCGTTGTTTGTGTTCTTCGCAACCTCTTTTGCCCTTTCTCTTGTGCTTAAGAACCTCGTTTGAATTTGTTCTTGTGCTTAGGAACCTCGTTTGCCCATGTTTGTGTGCTTAACAACCTCAACTGGTGTTGTTCTTGTGCTTAACAACCTCTTTTGCCCTTGATCTTGTGCTGAGGAACCTCGTTTGCCCTTGTTTGTGTGATTAACAACCTCAATTGGCGTTGTTCGTGTGCTTAACAACCTCTTTCACACTTATTCTTGTACTTATGAACCTCATTTGCATTTGTTCTTGTACTTAGGAACCTCGTTTGCCCATGTTTGTGTACTTAACAACCACAATATGGGTTGGTTGTGTGCTTAACAACCTCTTTTGCCCTTGATCTTGTTCTTATGAAACTCGTTTGCAATTGTTCTTGTGCTTAGGAACCTCATTTGCCCTTGTTTGTGTGCTTAACAACCTCAATTGGCGTTGTTCGTGTGCTTAACAATCTCTTTTGCCCTTGATCTTGTGCTTATGAACCTCGTTCGCATTTGTTCTTGTGCTTAGGAACACCATTTGCCCTTGTTTGTGTGCTTAACAACCTCAATTGGCGTTGTACGTGTGCTTAACATACTATTGTGCCCTTGATCTTGTGCTTATGAACCTCGTTTGCATTTGTTCTTGTTCTTCGAAACCTCGTTTCCCCCGTTTGTGTGCTTAACAACCTCAATTAGCGTTGTTCGTGTGCTTAACAACGTCTTTTGCACTTGTTCTTGTGCTTAGGAACCTCGTTTGCCTTTGTCCTTGTGCTTAGGAACCTCGTTCGCCATTGTTTGTTTCCTCAACAACCTTAATTAGCGTTGTTCGTGTGCTTAACAACCTGTTTTCCACTTGATCTTGTTCTTATGAACCTCATTTGCATTTGTTCTTGTGCTTAAGAACCTCGTTTGCCCTTGTTTGTGTGCTTAACAACGTCAATATGCGTTGTTTGTGTGCTTAACAACCTCTTTTGCCCTTTCTCTTGTGCTTAGGAACCTCGTTTGCATTTGTTCATGTGCTTAGGAACCTCGTTTTCCCTTGTTTGTGTGCTAAACAACCTCAATTGGTGTTGTTCGTGTGCTTAACAACCTCTTTTGCCCTTGATCTTGTGCTTACAAACCTCGTTTGAATTTGTTCTTGTGCTTAGGAACCTCGTTTGCCCTTGTTTGTGTGCTTAACAACCTCAATTAGCGTTGTTCGTCTGCTTAACAACCTCTTTTGCACTTGTTCTTGTGCTTAGGAACCTCGTTTGCCTTTGTTCTTGTACTGAGGAACCTCGTTTGCCCTTGTTTGTGTGATTAACAACCTCAATTGGCGTTGTTCGTGTGCTTAACAATCTCTTTTGCACTTGATCTTGTGCTTGTGAACCTCATTTGCATTCGTTCTTGTGCTTAAGAACCTCGTTTGCCCTTGTTTGTGTGCTTAACAACCTCAATATGCGTTGTTTGTGTGCTTAACAACCTCTTTTGCACTTGATCTTGTACTTATCAACCTCATTTGCATTTGTTCTTGTGCTAAGGAACCTCGTTTTCCATTGTTTGTGTGATTAACAACCTCAATTGGCGTTGTTCGTGTGCTTAACAACCTCTTTTGCACTTGTTCTTGTGCTTATGAACCTCATTTATTTTTGTTGTTGAGCTTTAGGAAACTCGTTTGCCCTTGTTTGTGTGCTTAACAACCTCAATATGCATTGTTTGTGTGCTTAACAACCTCTTTTTCCATTGATCTTGTGCTTATGAAGTCGTTTGCAATTGTTGTTGTGCTTAGGAACCTTATTTTCCCTTGTTTGCGTGCTTAACAACCTCAATTGGCGTTGTTCATGTGCTTAACAACCTGTTTTGCACCTGATCTTGTGCTGAGGAACCTCGTTTGCTTTTGTTCTTGTGCTTAGGAACCTCGTATGTCCTTGTTGGTGTGCTTAACAACCTAATTGGCATTGTTCGTGTGCTTAAAAACCTCTTTTGCCCATGATCTTGTGCTTATGAACCTCGTTTGCAATTTGTTCTTGTGCTTTGGAACCTCCTTTGCCCTTGTTTGTGTGATTAACAACCACAATAGGCGTTGTTCGGGTGCTTAACAACCTCTTTTGCAGTTGATCTTGTGCTTATGATCCTCGTTTGCAATTGTTCTGTTGCGTAGGAACCTCGTTTGCCCTTGTTTGTGTGCTTAACAACCTTAATTAGCGTTGTTCGTGTGCTTAACCACCTGTTTTGCACATGATCTTGTACTGAGGAACCTCGTTTGCATTTGTTATTGTGCTCAGAAAGCTCGTTTGTCCTTGTTTGTGTGCTTAACAACCTCAATTGGCATTGTTCGTCTGCTTAAAAACCTCTTTTGCCCTTGATCTTGTAATTACGAACCTCGTTTGCAATAGTTCTTGTGCTTTGGAACATCCTTTACCCTTTTTTGTGCACTTAACAACCTCAATTAGCGTTGTTCGTGTGCTTAACACCTCTGTTGCACTTGTACTTGTGCTTAGGAACCTCGTTTGCCTTTGTTCTTGTGCTTAGGAACCTCGTTTGCCCTTGTTTGTGTCCTTAACAACTTCAATATGCGTTGTTTGTATGCTAAACAACTTCTTTTGCACATGATCTTGTGCTGATGAACCTCATTTGTATTTGTTCTTGTGCTTAGAAACCTCGATTGCCCTTGATTGTGTTCTTAACAATCCCAATTAGCGTTGTTCGTGTGCTTAACAACCTCTTTTGCACTTGATCTTATGGTTAGGAACCTCGTTTGCATTTGTTCTTGTGCTGAGGAACCTCGTTTGCCCTTTTTTGTGCGCTGAACAACCTCAATTGGCATTGTTCGTGTGCTTAACATACTCTTGTGCCCTTTATCTTGCGCTAATGAACCTCGTTTGCATTTGTTCTTGTTCTTCGGAACCTCGTTTCCCCTGTTTGTGTGCTTAACAACCTCAATTAGCGTTGTTCGTGTGCTTAACAACGTCTTTTGCATTTGTTCTTATGCTTAGGAACCTCGTTTGCCTTTGTTGTTGTGCTTAGGAACCTCGTTTGCCGTTGTTTGTTTCCTCAACAACCTCAATTGGCGTTGTTCGTGTTCTTAACAACCTCTTTTGCACTTGATCTTGTGCTTATGAACCTCATTTGCATTTCTTCTTGTGCTTAAGAACCTAGTTTGCCCTTGTTTGTGTTCTTAACAACCTCAATATGCGTTGTTTGTGTGCTTAACAACCTCTTTTGCCCTTTCTCTTGTGCTTAGGAACCTCGTTTGCATTTGTTCTTGTGCTTAGGAAGCTTGTTTGTCCTTGTTTGTGTGCTTAACAACCTGAATTGGCATTGTTCGTGTGCATAAAAACCTCTTTTGTCCTTGATCTTGTGCTTAGGAACCTCGCTTGCAATTGTTCTTGTGCTTTGTAATCTCCTTTGCCCTTTTCTGTATGCTTAACAACCTCAATTAGCGTTGTTCGTGTGCTTAACAACCTCCTTTGGACCTGTTCTTGTGCTTAGGAACCTCGTTTGCCTTTGTTCTTGTGCTGAGGAACATGGTTTGCCCTTGTTTGTGTGACTAACAACCTTAATTGGCGTTGTTCGTGTGCTAAACAACCTCTTTTGCACTTGATCTTGTGCTTATGAATCTCATTTGCATTTGTTCTTGTGCTTAGGAACCTCGTTTGCCCTTGTTTGTGTCCTTAACAACCTCAATATGCGTTGTTTGTGTGCTTAACAAATTCTTTTGCAATTGATCTTGTGCTTATGAACCTCATTTGCATTTGTTCTTGTGCTTAGGAACCTCGTTTGGCCTTGTTTGTGTACTTAACAACCTCAATATGCGTTGGTTGTGTGCTTAACAACCTCTTTTGCCCTTGATCTTGTGCTTATGAAACTCGTTTGCAATTGTTCTTGTGCTTAGGAAGCTCATTTGCCCTTGTTTCTGTGCTTAACAACTTCAATTGGCGTTGTTCGTGTGCTTAACAATCTATTTTTCCCTTGATATTGTGCTTATGAACCTCGTTTCCATTTGTTCTTGTGCTTAGGAACCTCAATTGCCCTTGTTTGTGTGCTTAACAACCTCAATTGGCATTGTTCGTGTTCTTAATAACCTCTTTTGCACTTGATCTTGTGCTTATGAACTTCATTTGCAATTGTTCTTGTGCTTAGGAACCTCGTTTCCTTGTTTGTGTGCTTAACAACCTCAATATAAGTTGTTTGTGTGCTTAATAACCTCTTTTGCTCCAGATCTTGTGCTTTTGAACCTCGTTTGCAATTGTTCTTGTGCTTAGAAATCTTATTTGCCCATGTTTGTGTTCTTAACAATCCCAATTAGCGTTGTTCGCGTGCTTAACAACCTCTTTTGCACTTGTTCTTGTGCTTAGGAACCTCATTTGCATTTGTACTTGTGCTTAGGAACCTCGTTTGCCCTTGTTTGTGTGCTTAACAACCTCAATTGGCGCTGTTCGTGTTCGTAACATACTATTTGTGTCCTTGATCTTGTGCTTATGAACCTCGTTTGCATTTTTTCTTGTTCTTCGGAACCTCGTTTCCCCTGTTTATGTGCTTAACAACCTCAATTAGCGTTGTTCGTGTGCTTAACAACCTCAATATGCGTTGTTTGTGTTCTTAGCAACCTCTTTTGCCCTTTCTCTTGTGCTTAAGAACCTCGTTTGAATTTGTTCTTGTGCTTAGGAACCTCGTTTGCCCATGTTTGTGTGCTTAACAACCTCAACTGGTGTTGTTCTTGTGCTTAACAACCTCTTTTGCCCTTGATCTTGTGCTGAGGAACCTCGTTTGCCCTTGTTTGTGTGATTAACAACCTCAATTGGCGTTGTTCGTGTGCTTAACAACCTCTTTCACACTTGTTCTTGTACTTATGAACCTCATTTGCATTTGTTCTTGTACTTAGGAACCTCGTTTGCCCATGTTTGTGTACTTAACAACCACAATATGGGTTGGTTGTGTGCTTAACAACCTCTTTTGCCCTTGATCTTGTTCTTATGAAACTCGTTTGCAATTGTTCTTGTGCTTAGGAACCTCATTTGCCCTTGTTTGTGTGCTTAACAACCTCAATTGGCGTTGTTCGTGTGCTTAACAATCTCTTTTGCCCTTGATCTTGTGCTTATGAACCTCGTTCGCATTTGTTCTTGTGCTTAGGAACACCATTTGCCCTTGTTTGTGTGCTTAACAACCTCAATTGGCGTTGTACGTGTGCTTAACATACTATTGTGCCCTTGATCTTGTGCTTATGAACCTCGTTTGCATTTGTTCTTGTTCTTCGAAACCTCGTTTCCCCCGTTTGTGTGCTTAACAACCTCAATTAGCGTTGTTCGTGTGCTTAACAACGTTTTTTGCACTTGTTCTTGTGCTTAGGAACCTCGTTTGCCTTTGTCCTTGTGCTTAGGAACCTCGTTCGCCATTGTTTGTTTCCTCAACAACCTTAATTAGCGTTGTTCGTGTGCTTAACAACCTGTTTTCCACTTGATCTTGTTCTTATGAACCTCATTTGCATTTGTTCTTGTGCTTAAGAACCTCGTTTGCCCTTGTTTGTGTGCTTAACAACGTCAATATGCGTTGTTTGTGTGCTTAACAACCTCTTTTGCCCTTTCTCTTGTGCTTAGGAACCTCGTTTGCATTTGTTCATGTGCTTAGGAACCTCGTTTTCCCTTGTTTGTGTGCTTAACAACCTCAATTGGCGTTGTTCGTGTGCTTAACAACCTCTTTTGCCCTTGATTTTGTGCTTACAAACCTCGTTTGAATTTGTTCTTGTGCTTAGGAACCTTGTTTGCCCTTGTTTGTGTGCTTAACAACCTCAATTAGCGTTGTTCGTCTGCTTAACAACCTCTTTTGCACTTGTTCTTGTGCTTAGGAACCTCGTTTGCCTTTGTTCTTGTACTGAGGAACCTCGTTTGCCCTTGTTTGTGTGATTAACAACCTCAATTGGCGTTGTTCGTGTGCTTAACAATCTCTTTTGCACTTGATCTTGTGCTTGTGAACCTCATTTGCATTCGTTCTTGTGCTTAAGAACCTCGTTTGCCCTTGTTTGTGTGCTTAACAACCTCAATATGCGTTGTTTGTGTGCTTAACAACTTCTTTTTCACTTGATCTTGTACTTATCAACCTCATTTGCATTTGTTCTTGTGCTGAGGAACCTCGTTTGCCATTGTTTGTGTGATTAACAACCTGAATTGGCGTTGTTCGTGTGCTTAACAACCTCTTTTGCACTTGTTCTTGTGCTTATGAACCTCATTTATTTTTGTTGTTGAGCTTTAGGAAACTCGTTTGCCCTTGTTTGTGTGCTTAACAACCTCAATATGCATTGTTTGTGTGCTTAACAACCTCTTTTTCCATTGATCTTGTGCTTATGAAGTCGTTTGCAATTGTTGTTGTGCTTAGGAACCTTATTTTCCCTTGTTTGCGTGCTTAACAACCTCAATTGGCGTTGTTCATGTGCTTAACAACCTGTTTTGCACCTGATCTTGTGCTGAGGAACCTCGTTTGCTTTTGTTCTTGTGCTTAGGAACCTCGTATGTCCTTGTTGGTGTGCTTAACAACCTAATTGGCATTGTTCGTGTGCTTAAAAACCTCTTTTGCCCATGATCTTGTGCTTATGAACCTCGTTTGCAATTTGTTCTTGTGCTTTGGAACCTCCTTTGCCCTTGTTTGTGTGATTAACAACCACAATAGGCGTTGTTCGGGTGCTTAACAACCTCTTTTGCAGTTGATCTTGTGCTTATGAACCTCGTTTGCAATTGTTCTGTTGCGTAGGAACCTCGTTTGCCCTTGTGTGTGTGCTTAACAACCTTAATTAGCGTTGTTCGTGTGCTTAACCACCTGTTTTGCACATGATCTTGTACTGAGGAACCTCGTTTGCATTTGTTATTGTGCTCAGAAAGCTCGTTTGTCCTTGTTTGTGTGCTTAACAACCTCAATTGGCATTGTTCGTCTGCTTAAAAACCTCTTTTGCCCTTGATCTTGTCATTACGAACCTCGTTTGCAATAGTTCTTGTGCTTTGGAACATCCTTTACCCTTTTTTGTGCACTTAACAACCTCAATTAGCGTTGTTCGTGTGCTTAACACCTCTGTTGCACTTGTACTTGTGCTTAGGAACCTCGTTTGCCTTTGTTCTTGTGCTTAGGAACCTCGTTTGCCCTTGTTTGTGTCCTTAACAACTTCAATATGCGTTGTTTGTATGCTAAACAACTTCTTTTGCACATGATCTTGTGCTGATGAACCTCATTTGTATTTGTTCTTGTGCTTAGAAACCTCGTTTGCCCTTGATTGTGTTCTTAACAATCCCAATTAGCGTTGTTCGTGTGCTTAACAACCTCTTTTGCACTTGATCTTATGGTTAGGAACCTCGTTTGCATTTGTTCTTGTGCCTAGGAACCTCGTTTGCCCTTGTTTGTGCGCTGAACAACCTCAATTGGCATTGTTCGTGTGCTTAACATACTCTTGTGCCCTTTATCTTGCGCTAATGAACCTCGTTTGCATTTGTTCTTGTTCTTCGGAACCTCGTTTCCCCTGTTTGTGTGCTTAACAACCTCAATTAGCATTGTTCGTGTGCTTAACAACGTCTTTTGCACTTGTTCTTATGCTTAGGAACCTCGTTTGCCTTTGTTCTTGTGCTTAGGAACCTCGTTTGCCGTTGTTTGTTTCCTCAACAACCTCAATTGGCGTTGTTCGTGTTCTTAACAACCTCTTTTGCACTTGATCTTGTGCTTATGAGCCTCATTTGCATTTCTTCTTGTGCTTAAGAACCTCGTTTGCCCTTGTTTGTGTTCTTAACAACCTCAATATGCGTTGTTTGTGTGCTTAACAACCTCTTTTGCCCTTTCTCTTGTGCTTAGGAACCTCGTTTGCATTTGTTCTTGTGCTTAGGAAGCTTGTTTGTCCTTGTTTGTGTGCTTAACAACCTGAATTGGCATTGTTCGTGTGCTTAAAAACCCCTTTTGCCCTTGATCTTGTGCTTATGAACCTCGCTTGCAATTGTTCTTGTGCTTTGGAATCTCCTTTGCCCTTTTCTGTGTGCATAACAACCCTAATTAGCGTTGTTTGTGTGCTTAACAACCTCTTTTGGACATGTTCTTGTGCTTAGGAACCTCGTTTGCCTTTGTTCTTCTGTTGAGGAACATGGTTTGCCCTTGTTTGTGTGACTAACAACCTTAATTGGCGTTGTTCGTGTGCTAAACAACCTCTTTTGCACTTGATCTTGTGCTTATGAACCTCATTTGCATTTTTTCTTGTGCTTAGGAACCTCGTTTGCCCTTGTTCGTGTCCTTAACAACCTCAATATGCGTTGTTTGTGTGCTTAACAAATTCTTTTGCACTTGATCTTGTGCTTATTAACCTCATTTGCATTTGTTCTTGTGCTTAGGAACCTCGTTTGGCCTTGTTTGTGTACTTAACAACCTCAATATGCGTTGGTTGTGTGCTTAACAACCTCTTTTGCCCTTGATCTTGTGCTTATGAAACTCGTTTGCAATTGTTCTTGTGCTTAGAAAGCTCATTTGCCCTTGTTTGTGTGCTTAACAACCTCAATTGGCGTTGTTCGTGTGCTTAACAATATCTTTTTCCCTTGATATTGTGCTTATGAACCTCGTTTCCATTTGTTCTTGTTCTTAGGAACCTCATTTGCCCTTGTTTGTGTGCTTAACAACCACAATTAGCGTTTTTCGTGTGCTTAACAACCTCTTTTGCACTTGTTCTTGTGCTTACGAATCTCGTTTGCCCTTGTTCTTGTGCTTAGGAACCTTGTTTGCCCTTGTTTGTGTGCTTAACAACCTCAATTGGCGTTGTTCGTGTCCTTAATAACCTCTTTTGCACTTGATATTGTGCTTATGAACCTCATTTGCAATTGTTCTTGTGCTTAGGAACCTCGTTTCCTTGTTTGTGTGCTTAAGAACCTCAATATAAGTTGTTTGTGTGCTTAATAACCTCTTTTGCTCCAGATCTTGTGCTTATGGACCTCGTTTGCAATTGTTCTTGTGCTTAGAAACCTCATTTGCCCATGTTTGTGCTCTTAACAATCCCAATTAGCGTTGTTCGTGTACTTAACAACCTCTTTTGCACTTGTTCTTGTGCTTAGGAACCTCGTTTGCCCTTGTTTGTGTGCTTAACAACCTCAATTGGCGTTGTTCGTGTGCTTAACATACTATTGTGCCCTTGATCTTGTGCTTATGAACCTCGTTTGCATTTGTTCTTGTTCTTCGGAACCTCGTTTCCCCTGTTTATGTGCTTAACAACCTCAATTAGCGTTGTTCGTGTGCTTAACAACGTCTTTTGAACTTGTTCTTGTGCTTGGGAAGCTCGTTTGCCTTTGTTCTTGTGCTTAGGAATCTCGTTCGCCCTTGTTTGTTTCCTCAACAAATTCAATTGGCGTTGTTCGTGTGCTTAACAACCTCTTTTGCACTTGACAACCTCTTTTGCCCTTGATTTATGCCTATAAACCTCGTTTGAATTTGTTCTTGTGCTTAGGAACCTCGTTTGCCCTTGTTTGTGTGCTTAAGAACCTCAATTAGCGTTGTTCGTCTGCTCAACAACCTGTTTTGCACTTGTTCTTGTGCTTAGGAACCTCGTTTGCCTTTGTTCTTGTGCTGAGGAACCTCGTTTGCCCTTGTTTGTGTGATTAACAACCTCAATTGGCGTTGTTCGTGTGCTTAACAACCTGTTTTGCACTTGATCTTGTGCTTATGAACCTCATTTGCATTTGTTCTTGTGCCTAAGAACCTCGTTTGCCCTTGTTTGTGTGGTTAACAACCTCATTATGCGTTGTTTGTGTGCTTAACAACCTCTTTTGCGCTTTCTCGTGTGCTTAGGAACCTCGTTTGCATTTGTTCTTATGCTTAGGAACCCCGTTTGCCCTTGTTTGTGTGCTTAACAACCTCCTTTGCACTTGATCTTGTACTTATCAACCTCATTTGCATCTGTTCTTGTGCTGAGGAACCTCGTTTGCCACTGTTTGTGTGATTAACAACCTCAATTTGCGTTGTTCGTGTGCTTAACAACCTCTTTTGCACTTGTTCTTGTGCTTATGAACCTCATTTGTTTTTGTTTTTGTGCTTAGGAACCTCGTTTGCCCTTGTTTGTGTGCTTAACAACCTCAATATGCGTTGTTCATGTGCTTAACAACCTGTTTTGCACCTGATCTTGTCCTGAGGAACCTCGTTTGCATTTGTTCTTGTGCTGAGGAACCTCGTTTGTCCTTGTTGGTGTGCATAACAACCTAATTGGCATTGTTCGTGTGCTTAAAAACCTCTTTTGCCCATGATCTTGTGCTTATGAACCTCGTTTGCAATTGTTCTTGTGCTTCGGAATCTCTTTTGCCCTTGTTTGTGTGATTAACAACCTCAATTGGCGTTGTTCGTGTGCTTAACAACCTCTTTTGCACTTGATCTTGTGCTTATGAACCTCGTTTGCAATTGTTCTTGTGCTTAGGAACCTCGTTTGCCCTTGTTTGTGTGCTTAACAACCTCAATTGGCGTTGTTCGTGTGCTTAACAACCTGTTGTGCACTTGATCTTGTACTGAGGAACCTCGTTTGCATTTGTTCTTGTGCTCAGAATGCTCGTTTGTCCTTGTTTGTGTGCTTAACAACCTCAATTGGCATTGTTCGTCTGCTTAAAAACCTCTTTTGCCCTTGATCTTGTCCTTACGAACCTCGTTTGCAATTGTTCTTGTGCTTTGGAACCTCCTTAACCCCTTTTTGTGTACCTAACAACCTCAATTAGCGTTGTTCGTGTGCTTCACCTCTGTTACACTTGTACTTGTGCTTAGGAACCTCATTTGCCCTTGTTTGTGTCCTTAACAACCTCAATATGCGTTGTTTGCATGCTAAACAACTTCTTTTGCTCTTGATCTTGTGCTTATGAACCTCATTTGCATTTGTTCTTGTGCTTAGGAACCTCGTTTGCCCTTGTTTGGGTACTTAACAACCTCAATATGCGTTGGTTGTGCGCTTAACAACCTCTTTTGCCCTTGATTTTGTGCTTATGAAACTCGTTTGCAATTCTTCTTATGTTTAGGAACCTCATTTGCCCTTGTTTGTGTGCTTTACAACCTTAATTAGCGTTGTTCGTGTGCTTAATAACCTCTTTTGCACTTGATCTTGTGCTTATGAACCTCGTTTGCATTTGTTCTTGTGCTTAGGTGCTTAACAACTTCAATATGCATTGTTTGTGTGCTTAACAACCTTTTTTGCCCTTGCTCTTGTACTTAGGAACCTCGTTTGCATTTGTTCCTGTGCTTAGGAACCTTGTTTGCCCTTGTTTGTGTTTTTAAGAACCTCAATTGGTGAAGTTCGTGTGCTTAACAACCTCTTTTGCCGTTGATCTTGTGCTTATCAACCTCGTTTGCATTTATTGTTGTACTAAGGAACCTCGTTTGCCCTTGTTTGTGTGCTTAACAACCTCAATTATCGTTGTTCGTGGTCTTAACAACCTCTTTTGCACTTGATTTTGTGCTTACGAACCTCGTTTGCATTTCTTCTTATGCTTAGGAACCTCGTTTGCCCTTGTTTGTGTGCTTAACAACCTCATTTGCCCTTGCTCTTGTGCTTAGGAACCTCGTTTGCATTTTTTTCTTGTGCTTAGGATACTCGTTTGCCCTTGTTTGTGTGTTTAACAACCTCAATTAGAGTTGTTCGTGTGCTTAACAACCTCTTTTACACTTGTTTTGTGCTTAGGAACCTCGTTTGCCTTTGTTGCTGTGTTAGGAACCTCGTTCGCCCTTGTTTCTGTCCTTAAAAACCTCAATTGGCATTGTTCGTGTGCTTAACAACCTCTTTTGCACTTAATCTTGTGCTTATGAACCTAATTTGCATTTGTTGTTGTTCTTAGGAACCTCGTTTGCCCTTGTTTGTGTTCTTAACAATCCCAATTAGCGTTGTTCGTGTGCTTAACAACCTCTTTTGCACTTGATCTTGTGGTTAGGAACCTCGTTTGCATTTGTTCTCGTGCTTAGGAACCTCGTTTGCCCTTGTTTGTGTGCTGAACAACCTTAATTGGAGTTGTTCGTGTGCTTAACATACTCTTGTGCCCTTGATCTTGTGCTTATGAACCTCGTTTGCATTTGTTGTTGTTCTTCGGAACCTCGTTTCCCCGGTTTGTGCGCTTAACAATCTCAATTACCGTTGTTCGTGTGCTTAACAACGTCTTTTGGACTTGTTCTTATTCTTAGGAACCTCGTTTGCCTTTGTTCTTGTGCTTAGGAACCTCGTTCGCCCTTGTTTGTTTCCTCAACAACCTCAATTGGCGTTGTTCGTGTGCTTAACAACCTCTTTTGCACTTGATCTTGTGCTTATGAACCTCATTTGCATTTGTTCTTGTGCTTAACAACCTGTTTTGCACCTGATCTTGTACTGAGGAACCTCGTTTGCTTTTGTTCTTGCTTAGGAAGCTCATTTGTCCTTTTTGTTTGCTTAACAACCTCAATTGGCATTGTTCGTGTCCTTAAAAACCTCTTTTGCCCATGATCTTGTGCTTATGAACCTCGTTTGCAATTGTTCTTGTGCTTTGGAACCTCCTTTGCCCTTTTTTGTGTGCTTAACAACCTCAATTAGCGTTGTTCGTGTGCTTAACAACCTCTTTTGCAATTGTTCTTGTGCTTAGAAACCTCGTTTGGCTTTGTTCTTGTGCTTAGGTGCATAACAACTTCAATATGCGTTGTTTGTGTGCTTAACAACCTCTTTTGACCTTGCTCTTGTTCTTAGGAACCTCGTTTGCATTTATTCTTGTGGTTAGGTAACTCATTTGCCCTTGTTTGTGTGCTTCACAACCTCAATTAGTGTAGTTCCTGTGTTTAACAACCTCATTTGCACTTGTTTTGTTCTTAGGAACCTCATTTGCATTTGTTGTTGTGCTTAGGAACCTCGTTCGCCCTTGTTTCTGTCCTTAACAACCTCAATTGACGCTGTTCATGTGCTTAACAACCTCTCTTGCACTTGTTCTTGTGCTTATGAACCTCATTTGCATTTGTTCTTGTGCTTAGGAACCTCGTTTGCCCTTGTTTGTGTGCTTAACAACCTCAATTGTCGTTGTTCGTGTGCTTAACAACCTCTTTTGCACTTGATCTTGTGCTTATGAACCTCGTTTGAATTTGTTCTTGTGCTTCGGAACCTCGTTTGCCCTTGTTTGTGTGCTGAACAACCTCAATTGGCGTTGTTCGTGTGCTTATGAACCTCATTTGCATTTGATCTTGTGCTTATGAACCTCGTTTGCATTTGTTCTTGTGCTTCGGAACCTCGTATGCCCTTGTTTGTGTCCTTAACAACCTCAATTAGCGTTGTTCGTGTGCTTAACAACGTCTTTTGAACTTGTTCTTGTGCTTAGGAACCTCGTTTGCCTTTGTTCTTATGCTTAGGAACCTCGTTCGCCCTTGTTTCTGTCCATAACAACCTCAATTGACGCTGTTTGTGTGCTTAACAAATTCTTTTGCACTTGATCTTGTACTTATGAACCTCATTTGCATTTGTGCTTGTGCTTAGGAACCTCGTTTGCCCTTGTTTGTGTGCTTAACAACCTCAATATGCATTGTTTGTGTGCTTAACAACCTCTTTTGCCATTTCTCTTGTGCTTAGGAACCTCGTTTGCATTTCTTCCTGTGCATAGGAACCTCGTTTGCCCTTATTTCTGTACTTAACAACTTCAATTGGCGTTGTTCGTGTGCTTAACAACCTCTTTTGCCCTTGATCTTGTGCTTATGAACCTCATTTGCATTTGTTCTTGTGCTTAGGAACCTCGTTTGCCCTTGTTTGTGTCCTTAACAACCTCAATATGCGTTGTTTGTGTGCTTAACAAATTCTTTTGCACTTGAGCTTGTGCTTATTAACCTCATTTGCATTTGTTCTTGTGCTTAGGAGCCCCGTTTGGCCTTTTTTGTGAACTTAACAACCTCAATATGCGTTGGTTGTGTGCTTAACAACCTCTTTTGCCCTTGATCTTGTGCTTATGAAACTCGTTTGCAATTGTTCTTGTGCTTAGGAAGCTCATTTGCCCTTGTTTGTGTGCTTAACAACCTCAATTGGCGTTTTTCGTGTGCTTAACAATCTCTTTTTCCCTTGATATTGTGCTTATGAACCTCGTTTCCATTTGTTCTTGTGCTTAGGAACCTCATTTGCCCTTGTTTGTGTGCTTAACAACCACAATTAGCGTTTTTCGTGTGCTTAACAACCTCTTTTGCACTTGTTCTTGTGCTTACGAATCTCGTTTGCCTTTGTTCTTGTGCTTAGGAACCTTGTTTGCCCTTGTTTGTGTGCTTAACAATCCCAATTGGCGTTGTTCGTGTGCTTAACAACCTCTTTTGCACTTGTTCTTGTGCTTATGAACCTCATTTGTTATTGTTTTTGTGCTTAGGAACCTCGTTTGCCCTTGTTTGTGTGCTTAACAACCTCAATATGCGTTGTTTGTGTGCTTAACAACCTCTTTTGCCCTTGATCTTGTGCTTATGAACTCGTTTGCAATTGTTCTTGTGCTTAGGAACCACATTTGCCCTTGTTTGTGTGCTTAACAACCTCAATTAGCGTTGTTCGTGTGCTTAACAATCTGTTTTGCATATGATCTTGTACTGAGGAACCTCATTTGCATTTGTTCTTGTGCTTAGGAACCTAGTTTGCCCTTGTTTTTGTACATAACAACCTCAATATGCGTTGGTTGTGTGCTTAACAACGTCTTTTGCCCTTGATCTTGTGCTTATGAAACTCGTTAGCAATTGATCTTGTGCTTAGAAACCTCATTTGCCCTTGTTTGTGTTCTTAACAATCCAAATTAGGGTTGTTCGTGTGCTTAACAACCTCTTTTGCACTTGATCTTGTGCTTAGGAACATCGTTTGCCTTTGTCGTTGTGCTGAGGAACCTCGTTTGTCCTTGTTTGTGTGCTTTACAACCTCAATTGTCGTTGTTCGTGTGCTTAACAACCTCTTTCGCCCATGGTCTGGTGCTGATGAACCTCGTTTGCATTTGTTCTTGTGCTTAGGAACCTCGTTTGCCCTTGTTTGCGTGCTTAACAACCTCAATATGCGTTGTTTGTGTGCTTAACAACCTCTTTTGCACTTGATCTTGTACTTATCAACCTCATTTGCATTTGTTCTTGTGCTCAGGAACCTCGTTTGCCCTTGTTTGTGTGATTAACAATCTCAATTGGTGTTGTTCGTGTGCTTAACAACCTCTTTTGCACTTGGTCTTGTGGTGATGAACCTCGTTTGCATTTGTTCTTGTGCTTAGGAAGCTCGTTTGCCCTTGTTTGTGTGCTTAACAACCTCAATTAGCGTTGTTCGTCTGCTTAACAACCTCTTTTGCACTTGTTCTTGTGCTTAGGAACCTCGTTTGCCTTTGTCCTTGTGCTGAGTAACCTCGTTTGCCCTTGTTTGTGTGATTAACAACCTCAATTGTCGTTGTTCGTGTGCTTAACAACCTCTTTCGCACTTGTTCTTGTGCTTATGAACCTCATTTGTTTTTGTTCTTGTGCTTAGGAACCTCGTTTGCCCTTGTTTGTGTGCTTAACAACCTCAATATCCTTTGTTTGTGTGCTTAACAACCTCTTTTGCCCTTGATCTTGTGCTTATGAAGTCGTTTGCAATTGTTCTTTTGCTTAGGAACCTCATTTGCCCTTGTTTGTGTGCATAACAACCTCAATTAGCGTTGTTCGCGTGCTTAACAACCTGTTTTGCACCTGATCTTGTACTGAGGAACCACATTTGTATTTGTTCTTGTGCTTAGGAACCTCGTTTGCCCTTGTTTGTGTACTTAACAACCTTAATATGCGTTGGTTGTGTGCTTAACAACGTCTTTTGCCCTTGATCTTGTGCTTATGAAACTCGTTTGCAATTGTTCTTGTGCTTAGAAACCTCATTTGCCCTAGTTTGTGTTCTTAACAATCCCCATTAGCGTTGTTCGTGTGCTTAACAACCTCTTTTGCACTTGATCTTGTGCTTAGGAGCCTCGTTTGCCTTTGTCCTTATGCTGAGGAACCTCGTTTGCCCTTGTTTGTGTGCTTAACAACCTCAATTGTCATTGTTCGTGTGGTTAACAACCTCTTTCGCCCATGATCTTGTGCTAAAGAACCTCGTTTGTGTTTGTTCTTGTGCTTAGGAACCTCCTTTGCCCTTGTTTGTGTGCTTAACAACCTCAATTATCGTTGTTCGTGTGCTTAACATCCTCTTATGCACTTGTTCTTGTGTTTGGGAACCTCGTTTGCCTTTATTCTTGTGCTTAGGATCCTCGTTTGCCCTTGTTTGTGTGCTTAACAACCTCAATTGGCGTTGTTCGTGTGCTTAACAACCTCTTTTGCCCTTGATCTTGTGCTTAATGTGGTTTATAAGCACAAGATCAAGGGCAAAAGAGGTTAAGAATCATATCAACAGCGCTAATTGAGGTTGTTAAGCACACAAACAAGGAAAAATGAGGTTCCTAAGCACAAGAACAAATGCAAATGGGGTTCATAACCACAAGATCAAGGGCAAAAGAGGTTGTTAAGCACACGAACAACACCAATTGAGGTTGTTAAGCACACAAACAAAGGCAAATGAGGTTTCTCAGCACCAAAACAAATGCAAATGATATTCACAAGCAGAAGATCAAGCGCAAATTATGTTGCAAAGCGCAAGAACAACGACAAATGAGGTTGTTAAGTACAAACAAGTGTAAATGATGTTGCTAAGCACAAGAACAAAGGCAAAAGAAGTTAAGAAGCATATGAACAACAGCAATTAAGGTTGTTAAGCACACGAACAAGGGCAAATGAGGTTCCTAAGTACAAGAACAAATGCAAATGAGGTCCATAAGCACAAGATCAAGGGCAAAAGAGGTTGTTAAGAACACGAACAACGCTAATTGAGGTTGTTAAGCACACAAACAAGGAAAAATGAGGTTCCTAAGCACAATAACAAATGCAAATGAGGTTCATAAGCACAAGATCAAGGGCAAAAGAGGTTGTTAAGCACACGAACAACACCAATTGAGGTTGTTAAGCACACAAACAAGGGCAAATGAGGTTTCTCAGCATCGGAATAAATGCTAATGTGATTCATAAGTACAAGATCAATGGCAAATTATGTTGCAAAGTGCAAGAACAACGACAAATGAGGTTGTTAAGCACAAGAACAAGTGTAAATGATGTTGCTAAGCACAAGAACAAGGGCAAAATATGTTAAGAAGCATATGAACAATGACAATTGAGGTTGTTAAGCACACAAACAAGAGAAAATGAGAATCCTAAGCATAAAAACAAATGCAAATGAGGTTTATAAGCACAAGATGGAGGGCAAAAGAAGTTGTTAAGCACATGAACAATGACAATTGTGTTTGCTAAGTACACAAAGAAGGGCAAATGAGGTTTCTAAGCACAATAACAAACGCAAATGAGATTTATAAGCACAAGATTAAGGTCAAATTATGTTGCAAAGCGCAAGAACAACCACAAATAAGGTTGTCAAGTACAAGAACAAGTGTAAATGATGTTGCTAAGCACAAGAACAAGGGGAAAAGAAGTTAAGCAGCATATGAAGAACGCCAATTGAGGTTGTTAAGCACATGAACAAGGGAAAATGAGGTTCATAAGAACAAGAATAAATGCAAATGATGTTCATAAGCAGAAGATTAAGGGCAAAAGAGGTTATTAACAACACGAACAACGCCAATTGAGGTTGTTAGGCACACAAATAAGGAAAAATGAGGTTCTTAAGCACAAGAACAAATGCAAATGAGATTCATAAGCATAAGATCAAGGGCAAAAGAAGTTGTTAAGTACACAAACAATGACAATTGTGTTTGCTAAGCACACAAACAAGGGCAAATGAGGTTCTTAAGCATAATAATAAACGCAAATGAGGTTCATAAGCACAAGATCAAGGGCAAATTATGTTGCAAAGTGCAAGAACTACGACTAATGAGGTTGTTAAGCACAAGAACAAGTGTAAATGATGTTTCCAAGCACAAGAACAAGGGCAAAAGAGGTTAAGAAGCATAGGAACAATGACAATTGAGGTTGTTAAGCACACGAACAAGGGAAAATGAGGCTCCTAAGCACAACAACAAATGCAAATGAGGTTCATAAGTACAAGATTAAGAGCAAAAGAAGTTGTTAAGCACACAAACAATGACAATTGTGTTTGGGAAGCACACAAACAAGAGCAAATGAGGTTTCTAAGCATAATAACAAACACAAATGAGGTTCATAAGCACAAGATCAATGGCAATTTATGTTGCAAAGCGCAAGAGCTACGACAAATGAGGTTGTTAACACAAGAACAAGTATAAATGATGTTGCTAAGCACAAGAACAATGGCAAAAGAGGTTAAGAAGCATATGTACAATAACAATTGAGGTTGATAAACTCACGAACAAGGGCAAATGAGGTTTCTAAGCACAAGAACAAACGGAAACGAGATTCATAAGCATAATGGCAAGGGCAAAAGAGGTTGTTAAGTACACGAACAACACCAATTGAGGTTGTGAAGTACACAAACAAGGGAAAATGAGGCTCATAAGCACAAGAAAAAATGCAAATGAGGTTCATGAGCACAAGATCAAGGGCAAATAATGTTGCAAAGCGCAAGAACAACAACAAAAGAGGTTGTTAAGTACAAGAACAAGTGTAAATGAAGTTGCCAAGCACAAGAAAAATGGCAAAATAAGTTAAGAATCATCTGAACAACGACAATTGAGGTTGTTAAGCATACGAACAAGGGCAAATGAGGTTCCTAAGCACAAGAAGTAATGCAAATGATGTTCATAAGCACAAGATCAAGAGAAAAATAGGTTGTTAAGAACCGGAGCAACGCTAATTGAGGTTGTTAAGCACACAAATAAGAGAAAATGAGGTTCCTAATAACAACAACAAATGCAAATGAGGTTCATAAGCATAAGATCAAGGGCAAAAAAGGTTGTTAAGCATACGAACAACACCAATTTAGGTTGTTAAGCACACAGACAAGGGCAAATAAGGTTCCTAAGCACAAGAACAAATACAAATGAGATTCATAAGCACAAGATCATGAGCAAATGATGTTGCAAAGCGCAATAACAACAACAAATGAGGTTGTTAAGCACAAAAACAAGTGTAAATGATATTCTTAAGCACAAGAACAAATACAAATGAGATTCATAAGCACAAAATCAACGACAAATTATGTTGCAAAGTGCGATAACTTCCACAAATGAGGTTGTTAAACACAAGAACAAGTGTAAATGATGTTGCTAAGCATCAGAACAAGAGCAAAAGATGTTAAGAAGCATATGAACAATGACAATTGAGGTTGTTAAGCACATGAGCAAGGGAAAATGAGGTTCCTAAGCACAAGAACAAACGCAAATGAGGTTCATAAGCACAAGATCAAGGGCAAATTATGTTGCAAAGCGCAAGAACTACGACAAATGAGGTTGTTAAGCACAAGAACAAGTGTAAATGATGTTGCTAAGCACAAGAACAAGGGCAAAAGAAGTTAAGAAGCATATGAACAACGACAATTGAGGTTGTTAAGCTCACGAACAAATGCAAATGAGGTTCCTAAGCACAAGAACAAATGGAAATGAGGTTCAGAAGCATAATATCAAGGGAAAAAGAGATTGTTAAGTACACGAACAACACCAATTGAGGTTGTGAAGCACACAAACAAGGGAAAATGAGGCTCTTAAGCAGAAGAACAAATGCAAGTGAGTTTCATGAGCACAAGATCAAGGACAAATAATGTTGCAAAGTGCAAGAACAACGACAAATGAGATTGTTAAGCTCAAGAACAAGTGTAAATTATATTGCTAAGCACAAGAACAAGGGCAAAAAAGGTTAAGAAGTATATGAACAACGATAATTGAGGTTGTTAAGCACACGAACAAGGGCAAATAAGGTTCCTAAGCACAAGAACAAATGCAATGAGGTTCATAAGCACAAGATCAAGCTCAAATTATGTTGCAAAGTGCAAGAATAACAACAAATGAGGTTGTTAAGCACAATAACAAGGGAAAATAAGGTTCCTAAGCACAAGAACAAATGTAAATAAGGTTCATAAGCATCAGATCAAGGGCAAAAGAGGTTGTTAACAATACGAACAACGCCAATTGAGGTTGTTAAGCACACAAATAAGGGCAAATGAGGCTCCTAAGCACAACAACAAATGCAAATGAGATTCATAAGCACAAGATTAAGGGCAAATTATGTTGCAAAGCGCAATAACAACGACAAATGAGGTTGTTAAGCACAAAAATAAGTGTAAATGATGTTGCTAAGCACAATAACAAGGGCAAAAGAGGTTAAGAAGTATATGAACAATGACAATTGAGGTTGTTAAGCACACGAACAAGGGAAAATGAGGTTCCTAAGCACAAGAACAAATGCAAAAGAGGTTCATAAGCACAAGATCATGGGCAAAAGAAGTTGTTAAGTACACAAACAATGACAATTGTGTTTTCTAAGCACACAAACAAGGACAAATGAGGTTCCTAAGCACAAGAACAAACGCAATTGAGGTTCATAAGCAGAAGATTAAGGACAAATTATGTTGCAAAGCGCAAGAACAAGTGTAAATGATGTTGCTAAGCATAAGAACAAGGACAAAAGAGGTTAAGAAGCATATGAACAACGACAATTGAGGTTGTTAAGCTCACAAATAAAGGCAAATGAGGTTCCTAAGCACAAGAACAAATGGAAATGAGATTAATAAGCATAATATCAATGGCAAAAAGAGGTTGTTAAGTACACGAACAACACCAATTAAGGTTGTGAAGCACACAAACAAGGAAAAATGAGGTTCCTAAGCACAATAACAAATGCAAATGAGGTTCATGAGCACAATATCAAGGACAAATGAGGTTGTTAAGTTCAAGAACAAGTGTAAATGATATTGCTAAGCACAAGAACAAGGGCAAAAGAGGTTAAGAAGCATATGAAGAACGACAATTGAGGTTGTTAAGCACACGAACAAGGGCAAATGAGGTTCCTAAGCACAAGAACAGAAACAAAGGTGGTTCCTAAGCACAAGATCAAGGGCAAAAGAGGTTGTCAAGGACACGAACAACGCCAATTGAGGTTGTTAAGCACACAAACAAGGAAAAATGATGCTCCTAAGCACAAGAACAAATGTAAATGAGATTCATAAGCACAAGATCAAGGTTAAATTATGTTGCAAAGCACAAGAACAACAACAAATGAGGTTGTTAAGCACAAGAACAATTGTAAATGATGTTGCTAAGCACAAGAGAAAGGGCAAAAGAAGTTAAGAAGCATATGAACAACGCCAATTGAGGTTGTTAAGTACACGAATAAGGACAAATGAGGTTCCTAAGCACAAGAACAAATGTAAAAGAGGTTCATAAGCACAAGATTAAGGACATACGTAATATTTTTAAGAACAAATGGAGTTTGAGAAACTTCAATTATTATAATTGTTAGTATAATTAAGACAAATATGAAAGTCTTTCTGATTATGAAGCACTTTTTCTTAAACTATATCCACTTATTACTAACATATATAATTTTTTTTTAATTAGGAAGTCCTTTAAACTATGTTGTACTTATTTAATTTACTTCTAATAATAATTTTATGATCATTCTTACAATATAAAAAATTATAACTTATTTTATTAGAATATTTTGTTTAATTCAAAATTCAATATCAATACTTATTCTGAACTCGCTTTAGTTATCAGTTTGACTAACAAATAAAAGCTGGACATATCGTGTCCTGTTAAAAGGGTCCTAAATATAGGGATGGGCTAATTAAGGTGTTTTATTAATTTGGTTTGCTCCAATATCACATAGTAAATAATATTGTGCATTAATTGATGTTCACATATTGATGTATACACAATTTCATGGAACTTTTTTTTTATAAGAGATAAGATCAGTAGTAGCTGAACTTAACATGAAATACTGTTTTTTTATAAGTGATTATGTTAGAATGCACAAAATACATTCAAATTTCCGCTTACATTCTCAAATAAATGTTGGATGATTTCACATGTACATCACATTTGGCGTGAGTCACATCTTTGGTGTTATATCACTTATTTATGTATTTGTTTATTTATTTTTCCATCTGTTAATTTGTTTCTTTAATTGTTTTGAGACGTCTTCATTTTGCTTTTATACACACAAAAATAACAGAAAACAATTATTAATATGTAATCTAAATTACTTTATTTAATTATACACACAACAATATTATGATTTTCGATATTATATTACTCAAAACCAATAACTTGAAAAAACTAACACATGGAAATTGTCCATACAATGAATTTTTACAAACTTTTCACATGAAACAAAATAAATTTAAAATGCCGTAAGTTTTTTGTGTGGGCATAAGAAAAATGATATAAACTAAATCTAATAATTTTATTTTAATAATTAAATTTTTAATTATTAAAAGTAAAAAAATAAAGACATAATAGGGATATAAAAAGCAATAGAAATATAGATTAAAAAATAAACGATTTATGTAAATTCCCACGTTCATATTTTTTTTTTTTAGAGGTTTCCTTGCCAGCATTGTAAATGTGTCTCTCTCTATAGAAAAATAGTACTTATATACCCATTCGATTCTTATATCTAGATGTATAATATATTATAGAGAGTATTTATGTCAAAATTGTTGGAAGAACGATAGCACGCACTGTAATATATATGTTGTGCGAATGCTCTCAATATTACCCAGTAATTGTATATATAATTTTCTACATGACGAGGAAACTATAAGTTTAGCAGAAAACTCTCCAAATTAAAAGAAAAGAAATAAGAAAGCAAATGAAAAAAATTATACGGAGGTTATGATTTTCCAAAGCATTCATTTAATTGAAGTTGTTCTGATAATTAGGACTAAAAAATAATACATATTTAAACTTGGTCTAGATCAACTAATATGAGTCATGTACCAATCTATTTTTTGAAGCTTACTCAATGCCAATATATTTAAATATGCAATAATGTACCAATCATTAATCGATCAAAGATATATCAACCCATGTTGACGACCCTTATACGATTTCTTTGAGGTGGTTCAGACCATTTTATCTTAATCATAATTTTCCTTTTGTCTATTCCTATATGATATCTGTCTCTAGCTGTTCCTTTTGCCGGAAACAAAAGGAACCCCAAGATGTGTTAATGAGACATTTATTGCGTATGACATCGGGTTGTTTCTGAACAGAAAAGGAAGACAAGCGGTATGGAGTTTTCTCAAAAAACAAATCAAAGTCAGAATCAAAACAAAACAAGATGACAAGCAAATGCAAGTTCAGACGCAACTTTGTTGAAGTTGCACACTTAAGCCTAAGATTAAAGTCTTATATTGACTGCGACGAGTTCACATGTTCCCCAAATTATTTTAGATAGGTACAAAATAACTATTTTTTAATGGTCTTCAAATAATAATTTTGGCCTGCAGCTTTTAGTATGTAGAATACAGCGGATCATAAAATTAACAATTTAGGAGATTTAAAGTTTGTAATTTAAGTATATTATTCGAATAGCTAGGAAATAATTTACATTATATAATTTAATAAATATATTTATATAATAATAATTTTATATTATAGGTGGGAAATAATTTTTTTTTATAATTTAACTAATATATCAAATAACTAATAAGAATAGAAACAATAAAGTTATTTATTAATTTTATGAATAATATAAGTATTTATTAAGTTGTAAAATTTGTGAATCCATACAAATAAAAGATATTAGATAAATAAATCATGCATACATGTTTAATTTATCTATTTGTTCATAGAGTCACTGAAAAAATATAGTCATAATATAAATATATTTTTTAAATTAGGTTGACGCAAACTAATGAAAACTATTATAATTTAGAAAGAAAAAAAAGGATATTCAAGGTAAACATTAAAAATTTAAAGCTATTAGATAGAAAGGAAAAATAATTAATATGAGCTATCAAAAGCCTATCAAAAATTAATGTTAGCAAATAAAGTGTTTGTGCATATTAGAGCTTCGATTGAATGTCCGGGACTCAAAAAAATTAAAATAGAAAGAAGTATGTGCTATAAAATTAATTATACACATAAATGAGGAGAAAATGACAACTTGTGGCTTGTAAATCACAATAATTTGTGAACTAGTCGAGTAATCATTAAGGTTATGTAAGGAGCCAAATAAGAAGTATATTTGAAGGAGTAAGATGGAGTAACATTTGAGTTAATCCAGATTAAGTTACTACATCTAGAGAGCTTACTCCACCTCTTGATTAGTTTCAGGGGTAGAGAATAAAAACATATGTTAAGAACTACCTTGTAATACGCAAAAAAAAAAACTTACTCCACCTGTGAGTCCCGCAGTTAGAGTAACATCATGTTATAATTTTCTCTCTATTCATTAGCTTACTTCACCAAACTTCAACAAAACTCCTATCAAACATGATTATTTTAATCTATCTTAGTTCAGAATAAGAAATTTAATCTGGAGTAATTTTACTCCACAACCAAACATGACCTAATTGCCAAATTAATATGTATTGGTTCATCTAACTTATTACAAGCAAAGCAAAGCACAAGAGTTCTGACTGCGATCGCTGCATCGGAAGCATACAGGTTGTGAGGAAAAAGATGATAGTCTTCTTAGCTCTTCAAGCTTTAAACACACAATTTCAGATCTATCCCTCTTGATCGCCTGGGGAATCATGCCTTTTCCCGAATGATCTAGTGTGTGGATCGCGAATTCGCGATCCACTTGGGGAGTAGACTGAAGCAACACCTCTTTGAATGTTTCCTTTTAGGCTAATTGATCGCTTCCATGAGTGCTACAGTAGTATTGGATAAAGCCCGAATCAGAGGTGCTAAATCATAACAGTTCTAACGGCCTGGAGCCAGTACCTTCCTAGTAAGATCATGGAGTTTGATCCGAGTATTTTCTTTTATTATTATTTTTGGTTTTGGTTTTTTACAATTGCTCTTGAAAATCGGCTAAAATCGTCTAAAGCGTCCCTCTACCTTTGGACACCATTCTTTTCCGTTGGATAGAGCAAAACATATATATCTATCCTTTACCATCCCGATTGGAAGCAAAATAACGAATGCGATTGAGAATTTGCCTTTGGATGACTAATCAGATGATTAGTTACCAACAAAAAGACTAATTCAAAACTATTTTGCATAAGGAAATTTAAAGACTAATTATTGAGCGTTAATCGAATGACTTCTTTCATGATGTCAATCGATTTTGACGCAATTGCTCTGTTGATCCCGCTCGGGGGTAGTCACACTGCTACACGTGCACCGTTCGCTCCATTGACAGTAGCCACATCTGCTGCGATCCTAAAAGAAAAGTAGGACCCTGCGGTACTCAATTTCCACCATTAACTAAAACAGATGGTTCTTATGCTTCTCAACCTTTGGTTCAAAACTGCTGCTCGTGTGAAGTAAAATAACACGTGCTGCTCACGTGAAAATAAACTGAATCTTCTTCGTCCCTTCTACTCTCAACTCCTCCCTCCGGCTCTCTTTTCCTCTGCCGCGCCTCCACCATTACTTTCAATCAGTGCCATTTTCAAGCACCCCGTGTCGCTCCTCTCCACCTTCTTGATCTGTGTTTCCCGCTGCATCTCGAATGAACATATTGCTTACTCCCTTTCTCAATTGGTGTCCCTCGCTCCTCCACCTGAGAATGCCGCCTCTCGCACTTTGCTTCAATAGGTGTGAAACCTTTTTTAAAGGATTTTTGTTTCATTTTTCATGACTTGTTGTAATTGTATAGTTTTTGCTTTATTTTCAGAAATTGCTAAGATCAAGCTATTAAATTTTCAAAGACTGAAATAAAAACGAAATTGCATACCACTATGCTTAATTACTACCTAGAAACTACATAACTACCATGTAACAGTATCCTATTGTTGGATTTCTAAAGTTCCAAGTTGAAGATCACATGGTCTAGGCGTGGCTCCAGTTGTAAGAGTCTTGCCACTATTATGGCTCCAGTTGTTAGAGTTTTTTTTTCCCAATTGAACCCTAATTTAGCTACTGAATCCAAAGTATCAACCCATGAAAGCCAAATATTTATTTTTTGAGCATCTTTATGGGTACCTCAGCTTACACCTAATTTTTCATATGATTCATGAGCTGGTATGGCTCCTCAGTACATGAAAGCCAAATATATTTTCTGGTATGGCTCCTCACTTCACTATTTTCTGGTGTGGCTCCTCAGTATCAACCCATGAAAGCCAAATATATTTTCTTTTTTCCCACTGTTATGGCTCCTCAGTACATAAGCTGGTACAAAATAATGCCTCTTATGTTGGCTCTTGCTTATTGAATTTTTCAACCAAACAATAAATAATTTAGAAGTATATAGATTTCTTCCCATTATGATACATTTTAAGTTCAATAGGTGAACCAGAAATTGACCATTTCAAAGCTTGTTAGTTGTTTTTGCTTGTTCTTATTTTGTAAATGCTACTTGTGGGAGAATGTTGTCAAGTTTTAAATTCAACGAAGATCTAATTTTTTGGCCTACTTCTATTTTAGGCTATAATTGAGCAGATAGATCAAATAGGTACTACAGGAGGAATTGAATCAAGCCTATTACAATATCAAGGAAAGAGACTTCATAAATTCTAAGCAAACAAAAGCATGAATAGAGCATGTGTATGATGCTGCAACTAATGGATGCACGAGGTTTAGCATATCAAAAGCATGAATTACATATGTATGAAATCGTGCGTTGTTTGGATACTAGGATGTATAAAGGGATAGTGCACGGGGGTGAAAACAAGAAACTTGTGTTTTTATATTGTAATTATAGAGGGATTCCAATTTTAGGTTGTAAATTACTTCTTGATTCAATAAAATGAAATACTTTGTTTCTTTTGAAATATTTGCACTGTGTTTGTGAAATCTTTTGTACTTTAGCTAATATTTATTGATTCAATTCTCTCTTGGCGGGTAAGTATCAAAATGAGGGATGTACTTTTAAAACAATTCAGTAGCAGCACTATAGCACAATCTATTTGTTCATCAGGGGCATTGTTGTCCATTTTCTTCAAAAAATCATATTTTTTTTATCTCTTTTGAATTTCTTTCTAAAATTTTCACAGTATATAAAGAAAATATAGATGCACTTTAATATATATTTTTTGGAACTTTTGATGTAACAAATTTGGAGGGATTAGTAAAATAAATCAGATCTGAAAAATAAATGGAAAAGTCAACTATAGAGTTGACTGAACCTTAAAAATATGATTTTAATTGAAATATAACCTCAAATAATACTTATAGATGCATAAGCTTCTATTCCCATCAAGGTAATAACTCATGTAGCATAGTAAACAAGTACAATATACTTAAATCTATTAGAATTTCATTGCCTGACATGGTTGTGCTGACTACTAATTTTCTTTTTACTAAGGTCTGACAAGGGTATTGTGAAATTTACACAATGAACCCTATTGTTTCTAAAAATCACATAATGCATATAGAATCAGTCCTCAAATCTTGACTTGTACCAGTTAACAGAAAATTATAAATTTATAAGTTAATGTGAGGCTACACAAAAGAGACATTCTTTGTAGAAAGCAATTAAACATAAACTATACAAAATGAGATAATTCTTCCACAAAATGTGCCTATAAATTTCTATTATGGCTACACAAAATTAGACATGTCATGGGAAACATATTAAAAGAAACTATACAAAAATGAGGCCTTAAGCAAATGCATCAGTGGTCTTGATAATTTGTGAAGTCACTAGTCATGAATTCATCCAAAATACATGTTGAATCATGGTTCTTCTTTAGATCTATCTCCTGCACATAAAAAATTATAATTATAATTCATTCATTTACTATTCTTGCTATCACAAAGACTAATGTTCAAAATAAAGTATATCAATATTCTACCTTAATCACAGATGCAACATTGGCATGGGCATAACCTCCAGGTTTTGATGGCAGCATTGGCATGGGCAATATTGGAATGTCACTATTTTTACTCGGCTCTTTTTTCTTAGTCACCTCTTCTTTCTTTCTCTTTGCTTGTTTATCGATCCAACTTGTTAGGCGTTTTTCACCTTTTCTACCTATTTTTTCCTTGAAGATTGTAGCTAGTTTTTGAGTTAAGTTCTCCACTTCATCCTCTATTAATGTCAAACCTAGTTGATCTTCTAGAGGTAAGCTATCATCTCTATTAAGTGTGGCACTTAAAATTTTTTGAATTATTTCATCAACATTTTTATTAACCACATCAGTAGCAGACTCAACAAATTGAGATGCTTCTTCAAAGTCAGCTGCTTTAGTGGCTAGGTTAAGAAGCTTTCGGGCAAGAGACCTATATCGACGTGTGGCATCTAGCTTGGAATTTTCAACAATAGTCTTTCTAGTGAAATCTTCGACCATACCACTCCTTGCTTCTCGAGACCATATCTTTAAAATATACTTTTTTGGTAATAATTTAATGCCCATTATGTCGAGCACCTTTAGAGAGTGACCACATAAAACTCCCCACCTCTTGAACTTGTTGCAACTACACAATACCATTTCATTGGTATGATCGACAAAAACTTCAAAACACTTATCTAAGCAAAAGTCACTGCCAAAACTACTAACCCCGATGGTATACTTTGTTATTGATTGACCTTCATCTTTCAATTTAACAAAAGATGCCATTGACAGCTCCCATTCTTCTTGAAAAATCTCAAAAAAATTTGGTGTGTACAACATACCTGTCTGTTGTAGAATAGGGACATTTACCTTAACTCTAGGTTTCTTCTTCCTCATTTCAAACTCTGACTCTATTTCTTTTACACGTTTTTGTGCAAGAACTCTCTCAAAGTGATTAAAGAACCGAACTATGTCCATATTCCATTTGAGAAAACTTTTCAAATCTTTGTTAAAACTTTCACTGAGTTATGTGCTCCACATCCCCAATGAGACTACATCCTTCATGTAGCATTCAGCCCATTTTTCTTTTACATCAAAAACGAAATTCAACCAGCTCTCTTTGCTGCCTTTTCTTTTTCTGCCTATCTTTTTGGCTCCACTGTGGTTTCCATCATTGCTATTTATCACACCAACTACACATTCTTCATTTACCTCATCACCGACCTCATTTTCGGTATCAAGCTCAACCTCTTCAACAATATTGCTAGTCCCAGCTCTGCTAGCCGCCTGTCTCGTGGCCACCTCTTCACCACTTGCTCCACGAACCTTGCAAAGTAATGACTTAAAAGCTGATTCAAATTCATCCACATCATTGTACTCGTACATACAAGTTCTAAATGCCTTAAGAATTTCTTTCCCACTAACAGTCATGTCGACCTCATCTTTCTTCCCTTCTTACTTGTCAAGTTCTTAAGAGCATTTTGACTTATGTGCCATGTGCACAATCCATGGTATGTGCTTGGCATTACCTCTTTTAATGCCGTAGACATTGCTCGGTCTTTATCAGTGAAGATGGTTATTGGGCGTTTGTTATTATGGGTTGCTAGGAATGTTTCAAATAACAATTTAAATAACTCAATCGATTCCTTATATAAAAGTGTGGCTCCAAATATTACAGTCTCTCTAAATTAATTGAATCCAACAAAAACACCTAGAGGCCTATACTGTTTATTAGTTCCATAGGTCGTATCAAATGTAATCACATCACCAAATTGGGTATAATCAATAAGCATCTTGGCATCAGCCCAAAATACATTCATAATTCGCCCATTGTCATCTAATTGTTCGATATGCTTAAAGGAACTATTTTTCAAAGATTGCTCATAGAAATACTTTAGCATGCTTGTTGTTTCACCTCTAGCCAAATTTCTACACCTCTTATTCCGTAAATGATTATCATAATCTCTTTTACTAAATGGAAGGTTTTGTGTACCACCGACTTCTCGACCCATTAACTCGTATACTTCTCTTGGCGGAATACCCGAGTCATCGGCTAAATCAATGCTTGCAACATAAATTTAGGAATTTCCCTTTGTGAGCGCATTAGACTGATTGCTTCGGGTTGTTGTAAAGCATGGTTATGATCACCACAAAGTTCGTACACTCGATACTTTTGAGTTTCAGTAATCAGCTTAAGGTAAAGACGCACAGGGCAACCAGTTCGAGTTTTAGCTCGTGGTCTTTTCACTTCATGATTTCTCTTGTCGATTCCACGATGGCCTGAAGCTGCACAAACAAAGCCTCTCGATGTGACCCGACCTTTTATTTTCTCATTTTTAAAATCCTTTCGAACATCAAAACCCATTTTTCCTCCATAACATTTCCAAAACTTCCACGCATCTTCTAGCGTGTCGAAATCCATGCCCATGTAAGGAGAAGAATTTGTTTGACCACTCGATTCAATTTCAGTAAGATACTCCATCTCACAAATAGTCACTTTTGGATTTTTAGGAAGATTGATATGGCTAGGAGAGATTTTGAGAGTGAAGAGAGGAGGAAGAGAACTGGAAAGAAAAATGAGAAATGGTGGGAAATCAAAATTATCTTTTGAGCTCCCGCTAAAATGCGTCAGTAAGCAGCCTAAGAAGTTCGGAAGACAGGAGAGTTGAAATTTAGAAAACGCGGGCAGAGAAGGGCAGCAGCGTGAGTTTTGGGATTCTATTTCTCATTTTAGATCTCAACCATCTGTTTTAGTTAACGATGGAGATTGAGGACTGCAGGATCCTGCTTTTCTTTTAGGATCGCAACAGATGTGGTTCCCCATTGACAACAAATTCCAAGTTGGCACTGACATGCATTTATCGATGGACGAGTTTGCTCCAGTTAGTATTGGAATGAAACAAGTTGTATTTGCAGAGGCAGATTTAAATAGTCCATATGGGGGTCAATTGACCCCCATTTTTTTATTTTTTATTAATATGTAATTTTGTTATATTTTACAATAAAATTTCATGAAATGATAAAAATGATCTCCATTCTCCGCGAAAAAAATTTATATGATTGACCCCCATAATTTGAAAATCTGATTCCGCAGGAAAATTTTATTCATTTGACTCTCATGTTCGAAAGTCTAGCTCCGCCCCTGTGTATTTGGTTCAGTTCGTGAATTATCAATTTGTTCAACAAAATCTTTAAATTTTGGTTTAGTAGTGTTGCATAAAGTGTTTTATATTAGTGAGACTAAAAAATTAATAAGATGTGTACTCGGTACACACACACCAAAAAAAAAAAAAAAGCAAAAGTAATCTATGGCAAGTCCAAAACAAAACAAATGGCCCAACGTTAATACCAGTATGGGCCGAAATTGGGTAGTAATTGTACTCGAACTTGAAGTCTGGAACCAACAAATACAATTTTGAAATCCTCTCTAGGGTTTATCTAATTATCTTTCTTTCCTTCGCCTACCCTTTCCCCTTCCCCTGCCCGTCTCTGAAATCCTCTTTTGGTCTTGCAGACTCGCTCCTTCCATTTCCATTAGAGCTCCAACCGAAACAAGCAATTACCATTTTAATTACACAATGTCTTCTCTTTTTGTAAAGAGACTCTCTTCGTTCTCCCCCTCTTCTTTCCACCACCGCCATCTAGCCCTACTGACTCCCCTTCTCCGCCTCTCTTTTTCATCCCAACCCCCAGAGCAGCAGGAGATCCCTTTCATGGCCAAGTATCTAATCTCCTCCTTCGGCTTCTCCCCTGACCGAGCACTCAGATGCTCGACTGACACGCACCTCACTTCAATTAAATCCTCTGACCGGCCTGAGTCAGTCGTAACATTCCTAAAAGAGACGGGTCTGTCAGATACCCAGATCAATGCTGCTGTTTCCTTCTGCCCGCTTCTTCTGGCTTCCAACGTGGAGAAGACCCTGAAACCAAAGGTGCGTGAATTGATGGATGGGGGGTTCTCTGGAGAACTGCTGGTTCAGTTAATTCAACACAACCCAGGTGCCTTTTTCTTGAAAAATAGTCTCTCTCGCCTCCGCTTCTGGAGAGATTTTGTTGGGAACTGTGACCGGGCTTTCTTAAAGCTTATTCAGAGGAATAGATATTTAATTCATTATGACATTGATAAGCATGTTATTCCAAGAATAAATCTACTTAACAAGTATGAATTGTCAAATCAAGATATAGTTTGCTTGCTTGCGGATGGAAACCGCTTTATGAATCTAGACTTGGATTCTTTGAGGCAGACAACTGAGCTAATTGAGGAGCTGGGGCTTGCAACGGGATCCAGCATGTTACTTAGTGGGTTAAGAGCAGTTGGTTCTTTTGGTAAAGATAAAATTCTGAAGAAGATGGAGTTCTACAAGAGGACGTATGGCTGGTCAAAGGAAGATGTTTACTCTGCTTTCAGGAAATTCCCTCGTATACTCGTATATTCTGAGGAGAAGATAAAATCAAACATGGATTTTCTTACTAGACAGGCTAAGCTGGAACCAAGGAGCATAGCATCTCAGCCTGTATTGGTTGGGTATAGCCTGGTAAATAGGTTGGTCCCAAGGCATCAGGTGCTGAGCATCTTGGCTGCCAAGGGTCTGGGAAAGGGATATAGTCTTTTAACTGCATCCGGGGTTACTGAAGAGAGATTCCTTAAGAGATATGTAGAGCCTTACAAGAAGGATGTGCCAGAGCTTGCTGGTGCTTATTTTGCTTCTTTTGATAGGAATGTGCATGTTTAATTGTTGCTTGAAAAAATCAGCCTTGTAGCATTTTTAATGAATTAAACCTACGGGTTATTCTAAAAATAAAAATAAAACTATTGCTCTATTTGGGAGAAATTGTAGCAATAATATATGAGTGCTAAGTCACACTGAGGGCAACTAGAGGATTTTTTCTTTTTTTGGTATTGGTATCTAGTTTGGGACTTACTTTTAGGTTGTTGTTATTGTTGGTATCTAGTTATTTATTTATTTATTTTGGAATAGACTCTGGCTTTCATCACATAACGGTTATGAAACTTGTATGAGCAGCATACTTCGTGTAACATCTTGTCATTTTGGAAATGTTCAATGACTTTGGTTCTCGGGTTTTACTAATTGGAAAAGTTCTTTATTTTTTATAAAGTTTATTAAATTCCCATTTTAGGGAAAATACTCTTTATTATTCGCCAGCAAGGCAGCAACTAGCATATTTCTGACGCTTTCAATTTTTTTATGCTTGCATCTGTTAGTGCAATTTACTGGAGCTCACTTGTTGGACAAAAATTTGGATAAATCGATTCCCATCTCCATTGAAATTCAATAGAACTCCAAAATTATTGTGTTCCGATCACACCCTAAGATAAACCCATTTAATGATTTAAAGAGCTACATAATAAAAGTAGTGATCAATGCGACTTGAAAAGCTCAATGTATATCATTTGTTCTGTTGCATGAACTCCATAACCTTAGTGCTATCCATAATTCCATGCATTGCTCACTAGATTTCTCCATGACACAAGCTAATATGGAGAATTTAAATGAATATTACAGTAATCCCGTTCCTGGATATCTAACCCGAAGGGTACTGTTTAGTATTTACAAAATGTGAGATAATGTTGCTTCCCTTTAGTTCCCTACTGTTTTACATATCAGCTGCATAACCAGTCTGCGCAAGTGCCAAATCAAATGATATGAGAGAATGCGGTGAGATCACAACATCCATTTCTGTGTTTGCATCTGTGAGAACACTCTTTTGAGGTACCACCTATTATTTGAACAAAATTTTTAGAAGAAATTATCAATTAGTTACTATTTAAAAACTATTCTAAGATCGATAGTGACTGTTAGCAAGTATTTTACCTTAGTTGGGTTCAAGAACGAGTTCTCATCCATCACATTGCTGGATGTCAGAATGGTAGTGGAAGAACTGAGCGAGTTTATTGCTTGTGTTAATCCAGATACCAAAATCTTGAGGTTCACACAATCACTCCCAATATTTACAATCTGCACCAAAATTTTCTTTTTGTTAATAATTCAAAATACATAAATCAAACAGAAATGGTGAACCATTGATCTTATTTTACCTCAAAGGTAATACACAGGGGCGAACCTTAAGGTAATGCAAGGGTGCTTACTGCTTAGCCATCCCCATGATTTTAAAATTTTCCATGTATATTGAAATTTCGTTTTCTTTTTTCAAGTTTTTATATAGTTCAGCCCCCTAGTAAAATGTTAAATATGTGCTCGTAGCCTAACGGTTAGAGCTCCATTTTGTTGTGGAAACTTGGGTTCAAATCACAGTGAAAACTAAGTTGAATAAGGATCGTAAAAAGGAGGTCATCATCATATCTGTAATCAATAGTCAAAGTTTCTCTAATTTTCTTATTGTGTCATATTTCTATTACATCATGGTCAAGTATTTTATTTCATATATTACCTTTATTTTAAGATATGAAGCATGGTCTGAGCTTTTCCATGTAACTGCAGATGCGGCCAGTTGACTTGACAAGTCAGGTAGAGTCCAAGTTGGGTTAAGAGTGGCACCACTTGATTCCTTGAAGAAATGTTGCATCCAGTAACTAGGTGTGCCATACATCTGTGCTGAGTTAAATACTATTGCATCTGGGTTCCACCTGTTTCGTTTTATTTTCGGAAAACATCATAATTAGTTAATTACAACTCAACTTGGTATTGGTAAACCAAAAGTGTATGAGAAAGAAGAATAAGGAAAAATAGCAACCTCCGGTCGTTTGCATTTACAAAGAGTGGTGCATAGCTTGCCATCTCCACTATATCACTGCCTCAAAAACCAAGAGTTCAAAACATTTAAAATCTAATGCATCTAATAAAAGAAATAAAGATTGTAATGTCTCATGAAAGAAAGAAAAAACACCTATTATTTTCTAGACCAATGAGAAAAGCTGCTTCCCCCAAGGAAGCTAAGAGGCTTCCTGTGCCGGCACTACTGTCTGTCACAGCATATTCACTAACAAAAGCCTAAAACAAATTAACTAAGTTTAGTAAGTAAAAACAGAAATAGAAATGCAAAACCATTGAAGTCAAACAGAATAGGAAAGTACAGCAGTGGTACAATAGATGAGTCGAGTTGTAATCTTTAATATTGCTTTAATTTTATATATTTTCTTTGTCGATTAGGGTCCTAAGCCAGGTTATCTTACCAACTATAAACCAGGTCAGATTAGGCATCTTCGACACAGAACCAAACAATACTGCTTTTTTGTCTTTTTCTAATATTCTAAATGCTTGCTTTATTCAGCTCATTATTTTGTGAAGGGAGGAAAGATGCTTATTGTTACTGTGCCAGTCAGATTCTGATATCATTAACATAAAAGGCTTGGTAGAGCAACCCAAAATGAAATGATAAAAGAACACATGTAAAAATTATTTTAAATACCAACCTTTGGTCCAGATTTTGATGCACTGTTGAAATAATCCTTCTGTCTGAACATATTTCTAGCTGAGGTATAGGTCTATATATTAAATTAAAAAAAAAAGGTAAGAAAAAAACTGATCTGAAAAATATCTAAGAGCATGAATTGGGGATAATTAATAATTTGCTTACATGAAAGTCATAATAATCTGCTGGGTGGTCAAGGGTCGTTCTTGATCCATCACAATTTGTGATAAGTTTAATGTCAGGGTATGCTTCCTTTATTGCATAGTAGAACTTGAGGTAATTCTCTAACAGAAGTGAAAGTAAATTCAGACCAAAACATTAATGATTTTTATCAGTTCAGAACAAAAGCAAACCAATTCGCTGTAGTTGCCAATTATAGTGGCACGTCCTTTTTTATTATTTTTTTAATGTGGTTGTTATCCATTGATAATAGTACTTAAAAGAGAGTTACACTGGTAAAATACAAAGCAAAACTGACCTCGATAAAATTTCATGCCACAATTTTCATTACCAATAGCCATATAGTTTAATTGAAAAGGCTCGGGGTGACCCATGGAAGCCCTAATGGAACCCCATGTTGAGTTTGAATCTCCCCTTGCAAACTCTATACTATTTAGTGTATCCTGATTAAAATCACATAAAGCAGGGTACAATGAGTCTAATGCTTAGAATGGAAAAAATGATTAAAAAGCCATGTCAGTAGTGTACTTTTACTGTGCCAGATACCACCAGAATGATCAGTATGGTACAGTAAAAATAATTCTTTGTGCAGTTTACTAGTATGATTGGGTTGACTTGTGTTTAGTTGTAGTTGTCTCAATTAATAAAATAAATTCAGAGTTTGAGATAAAACCAGTACATGCCTGAACCCAAGGTGAGATGTTTGTGGTCCTTACAGAATCCCTGTGACTGATCCCTACAAACGAACCATAAAGTTAAAAAGTTTCTTATATCACTATGAAATTCTTTCTAAAACAGTAAAACACTAACATAAGAGGGGTAAATATTAATCAAAACAAGTTACCATTGTTTATTACCCATACGGGAGATGTACCAAGATCTTCAGCAAGCTGCCACAATGATCAAGGGGATAGGTAAATAATGTAATATAGAAAATATGAAAGCAGGACAGTTATACAGGGTTCAAGCAACCCGATTAGGATAGATTGATTGATTGACGTCCAATCAGAAGTGATCATTTTTTTTTCCAACTGCCCCAGTGATTAAAAGGCAGTGCAACATAATTCATTGCATATGCATGTATGCAGTTTGGTTAAGAAATGTGCATCCTGGTAATTGTTCACTACCTGAAGAAACTCAAAATAACCGAGGCCATCGTCAGTCCAATAATTCCAAACATCTCCAAAATGCCCTGGCCTCTCTTCCCACGGGCCAATTGAGGCCGTCCATCTAAATGCATTCCATAGTCTCTCTCCCTCCACATAACACCCCCCTAGTGAAACCATAATTTTAGAAACAACAGCAAAATTAATAGAAATAATGATTTTTCTGGTTGAACCTTACCAGGAAACCTAATAAAACGAGGTTCCAAATCAGCAAGCATGGAAACAAGATCCTTCCGGAAACCATGCCCCTACATGGAATGAATAGAATCCACTACTGTCAGATAAATAAAAGATATCTTCTTGTTCATAGCCTGGTACAATCTGGGATACCCGATATATATTGTGAACAAAAATATTGGAATAAACAAAATTAGATTAAGTAATGTAAAATTGCTTTTATGTACCATATAGGTGTCCATAGGCATTAGAGAGACTTGATCGAGCCAAAAAACCCCTTGATTTCTAGTTGTCAACTGGAGCCGTCCATCAGGTGCAGAACCAATGGCAAACAACTCAAGTTGAACCTTTATCCAGTTTGACACATCAGAAGCAGATGCCCTACGCACACACAAAAAAGCCTAATTAGATATAGGATTTGAGAAGCATATTCAAGTATTGTACAAGTCATGACTGGTACAATCAGGGTGAGTGGAGAAAAGTTCTTGCTTACACAATGTTAGAGGTGGCGAGAGACTGTAAGCCATCAGAGGTCGTCAGTGAAACACTAATGTTAATCGAATCTAGAGACTTGACATATAATATAAGCTTGTATCCTTTTCCATGTTCAATATTCTGAAATTGCCACCAAAAAAAGATTATAAAATGCAATGCCTAATGGAAGGCAGGTTGTAAATGGAGAGGAATATATTAGAGTTTATGTGAGGAGTTGGGATGAAGTCAACTATCTTATCATGAGCTATGCAACCTCAGTTCTAAATATTTGGTTAAAGTACAAATACGTTGGTGCCTGATGCTAATATGGCAATATATGTACCATTGACAAAAGGAGATGTGAAGAGAAATTAACCATTATTATCACTCGTTTTTTAGTATTTCTAGTTTTCTGACCTTTAAATGTTGTTTAGGTCCTCACAGACGCACTGGTATTAACACTATGCACTTTACCAGTTAAAAAAACTATATATGCATATGTACCATGCCCCAGAAACCAGGATTGTAGATACCAACACCAGTGGATGGGCATCCATCGCCATCACAATTCGCCTGCACTCTAAGTGCCACGGGATTTCTTTTAAATGGAGAGGTACGGTCGGTACCAGCCAAGACAGTTGTTTCATTTCCAATTATGACCCAGGGGCTGAAGTCTGACGGAGTGTTTTGACCACCCGCTTCGAACCCTAGACACGGAAAGAGTGTTATCATGTCATTTGACTCTTCCATGTCTCTGATTTATAAACATTGTATGATACAAGAACTTTATAGTTTTTTTTCACAATTTCACGTGCTTTTTTTAACAATAACATTTTCTAAAATTTTGGCTAGGAGGAAAGGCCCCTAGGATTATACCTCTATTGTCGACTAGTTCCGCCCAAATGCCACCAGCTCCAGCATGGTTAATCTCCTACAATTTTTTTTATTAAAATATCTCCTATAATTATTGTTTTGTTCAAGTGATTAGTTACGGTTCTCCGAAAACCAATATTTTTATGCTATAACTCACTGAATATGGCTGTTTATCCATTGGTTAGTTAAATGATCACATTCTTCCCTAATCAAAACCATCCATAAGATGGGCAATATGTGACCTTAAAATTCACTTGAAATCAATATAGTTTACCTCAAAAAATATTCCAAAAAGTGTATCGGGTATTTTTCTACCAGATTGAGCTGACGCATCAATAGCCAGAATTGCACTTTTATTCCCATCTAAATCGCATGCCCCGTGCTTAGTACTGATGCATATGAGAAAAACAGCATAAAGCGCAACAATTGGAGACATCCTTTTGAAATCCATGATACATAGGCCTCCTATATAATGTTGTGAAGGAGAGGTTTCGTAAGCAAAAATTTAAAAAGCTACAAAAAGGGAAAAGAGTTTTTTTTTTTATATATAATAAAAGTGAGGTCATTCCTCACCGATTTACCAAAAAAAAAAAAAAAACAGGAACTCACAATCCATTAACAAGGGGGAATTTTACACTCAACTATTTTATCGGATTAAAAGTACACTTTTATCGGAAGGACTGTTTTGCAACCTATTCACTCTCCAACGAGCACAAATTTGAAGTCAATAATTTAAGGAACACACCTCAGGATACAAACTTTAGATTCTCAGCAAAATCAAAATCTCTACCAATTTACCACTTCCCGAGTCAAATCGCAACAAGCAAATTTATGTAGAAAAGGTTAAGTAAATGGTGGGAAGAATAGAGAACTCCCTCAAGATGACATAAATAATGGAAAACAGGGAATCGAGGGAGAATGCACTCAAATTCTCAATGCAGTGAAAGAAAGATTTACTTCAAAAAGAAAAAGGAAGAGGAAGGAGAGAAGGGTGATGATGAGTGATGACTTCAAGTAGATTGATTGGTCGCTCCATGAGATAAAAGAGACATTAAATGGGACCCACAGTTCAGTGAGAGTAGTGATACTTTTGGTGCCGATTCTGGAGACACGAATGATAGTGCTTTCTGATGAGCACCGCGCGCTTTGGTCGCTTGTTCCTATCTAATTTATCTTATCTAGTTATCTGAATCTCTACCTGTAATTATTAATTCTTGATTAAGCCTTATATTAATGGTAAAATTAAGGGAGGTGGGCCACGTTGTTAGAGAAGTAAAGATTTTTTTAATTTTGTTTATATTTTACAATTTTAAAGTTTAAAAAGTCAATCCTAATTATTCAACAAGATTTTTATAGTAAAATGTATTCGGAAAATAATTTTACAGTTTTTGAAAAAAAAAATTTACTTTTTTGAAAAAAAAAATTAATTTATGATCCATAAGTGTTTGAAAAATAATTGCCTTCTTGTGTATAAACTACCTCTCTTAGTTGTTGTTGCTTCGTAGAAATTGTTAAATAAATCAATGTTAGCTTCTCGAGTAAAACGAGGGTGTCCTTAAGCTTACAAAGCTTTTTGTGAACTTAATTTCAAAGAATAGCGGATTATGTTTAAACGAAAAATTCAAAAAGGTAAAACTAATTTAGGTTACAGATAAATTATTTAATCTAAATTTATAAATTTTCAAATTAATCCGATATCAAATGAAGAGAAAAAAATGATAAGAATTTAAATGAATTAAAGTTAATTTATAAATCTTTTCTTTTACAACTTGATTTTATATTAAATTAAGTCGAAAATAGATAAACTTAACATTTAAATGTATTGCATGTGAAGTATATTTCAGAGTTAATTTCACTAGAGGACTTGATGAACTAGATAAACGAGTTGCATTTATTGTTTTAAGTTATTCTAATAAATTTCAGAGTTAAGTTTACTAGAGGACTTGATTAACTTAAAAATTCCTAATTCTACTCTTAATAAATAAGCAAACTATAGATTTTTTTAATTAATAAATATCATGTGTGAAATTTTTAAGTTTTTGAATCGAAAAGAAAGACTTGGCCACTCTGAAGTCTGAACCCCTTTTAAATTCGCCCCTGACAATTTATTAGCATTTAGCAAGAGGACAAATCATAAAATAAAATGATTGTTTAGCATATGTTAAAAATTTAAAACAATCATCTGTCAAAAATTTAAGGTTATGTTTGGTTGTGGAGGAAAAAGTGAAGTAAAGATACTTAACATTTTGTTTGGATGGAGAGTCGAGGAAGAGAAAGGAGGTGAAGAATAGAAGGGAATGGAATGAAATAAAGGAAGATTAATATATTTAACATCTTCATGTTTGAATGATTAATGAGAAAAAATAAATTTAATTTTTCTTTGTCTTATTTTTTGTTTGGTTAATTAAAATTTAGAAGGTTGTTGTAGATTGGTGCCAAAAAAATTTGGATGGAAATTATATTGGTAAGATAAAGTGTTGGATATTTATGTCACTTTTTTTTAAAATATTTGCAACAATTTTTTTTTCATCCATTACATTTAATTGTATGGCCCACTGTTATAAAGGAAGACATTTTTCAACATCTTATTTCTCTAAATTAATTAATTTAAAATATAAATTCAACTATCAAACAAGATGTGAAATATAAAAAAGTAACACGAAGTAAGTAATTTTACTCCTCAACCAAACATGATCTAAATGTTTAATCCTTTATACATTACGGATATGTATGTATATTAGTTAGATCAATTGATGAAACGGTCATCAAGTCATCTCTCTTTAAAATTTACATATTAAATTTACATCAATAAAATTAAGAGGAAATTAAAAATAACTGTCAAGCACTAAATATAAATTAAGTTAATTTTAATTTTTTAATCTCTACACATATAATTAATTTTATTTTTGTAGTGCTATATCAGTAATTATTAATATGAAAGAGAAAGAGAGGACGAAGGTCAGTAAGAAACAATTAGAAAGCGATTTCATTAAAATAAATCTTTCTAATTAAAAATTACATTACATCCGAAAAATTAGATTAGAAATACCACGTGTACTTTTAGAAATAAAAAAGTTCCAATACAGATGCTATCATGCTAATGTGATAGAAATAAGATTTTAAAAATAATTTATTTTCCTTTTAAAAAATTCAAAACCCAGTATTTTAATTTTTCGAACGTTTAAAAAAAATAATAACATCAATCAATAGAATTTTGAGACTTGACCTCTATATTTCTTTAAAAAAAACAATGAAGAGGCGTGAGCAAACGCTCATACTTTAATCATGTCCAACCAATTTGCCCTTTCTGTTTGTATCAGAAAAGATCGGTCAGGTCATTTTCTACTAAAAGACCATTTGCAATCAGTTATTTCTTTTCTTTTCTCAATAAAATACCCTAAAAAATCAATTAGATATTTTACATGCTTTCTAAAGATTTCATTAATAAAAAATAGAAATTAAGTTAATTCTAATTTCAAAACTTCTGCACTTATCCAATTAATTTTTTATTTCTTTTTGTGTCACACTAGATATTATTAATATGAAAAAGATGACGAGAGCCAATAAAAACATATACAAAGCGATTTTTTAAAAAAACAAACTTTCTAAATTAGAATTTGCATTACATTTCAAAAATTAGAAATGCCACACCTATTTTTACTTTTTAGAAATAAAAAAGAAATATCTCAATGCAGATGCTAATGTGATAGAAATAAAACTTTTAAAAAAATAATTATTTTCAATTTTAAAAATTCAAAAACAAGTATTTTAATTTTCCGAACGAAAAAAAATAATAATGAACAGGCTGGAGCAAGCGCTCAGACTTTAATCATGTCCAACGAATTTCCCTTTTTGTTTGTATCAGAGAAAGATCGATCAGGTAATGTCTCTACTAAAAGACCATTTGCAATAAGTTATTTATTACCTTTCTCAATAAAATATCGTAAAATTTCAATTAGTTATTAATTTATTATTTTATTGTGGCATCATACATGCACACATTTTACATGCGTCTACAAAAAATACGACAACGTAAGAATATAAATGCGTCTACACACTTTAATCATTGAGGACATTGATTCTTTTCAAAATTGGACAACGTATCCCATTAAAATACACAGAACACACTGCCACATACACATCCATATATATACGTAAACATGGATTTTCTTATTAGACAGGCTATGCTGGAACCAAGGAGTATAGCATCTCAGCCTCAATTGATTGGGTATAGCGTAGTAAATAGGTTGGTCCCGAGGTATCAGGTGCTGAGCGTCTTGGCTGCCAAGGGTTTGGGAAAGGGATGTAGTCTTTTTACTGCATCCGGGTTTACTGAAGAGAGATTCCTTAAGAAATATGTAGAGCCTTACAAGAAGGATGTGCCAGAGCTTGCTGGTGCTTATTTTGCTTCTTCTGATAGGAATGTACATGTTTAACTGTTGCTTGAACGGGCAAAAATCAGCCTTGTAGCGTTTTTAATGAATTAAACCTACGGGTTATTCTCAAAAAAAAAAAAAAAACTGTTGCTCTATTTTGGAGGAATTGTAGCAATAATACACGAGTGCACTGGGCAACCTAGAGGATTTTTCTTTTTTGGTATTGGTATCTAGTTTGGGATTAAAAGTTTGATTGTTGTTGTTGTTGGTATCTAGTTATTTATTTATTTATTTATTTTGGAATAGACTCTGGCTTTCATCACATAACCTAGTATGAAACTTGTACTAACAACCGACTTAATTATTGTAACATCTGACATTTCATTTTGGAAATGTTCAATAACCTTGGTTCTCTGGTTTTGCTAATTGGAAAGGTATTTAACCTCTTGCTAGTGTAATTTTTTTTATGCTTGCATCTGTTAGTGTAATTTACTGGAGCTCGTTGGACAAAAATCTGAGAAACATGTGACGCTTTTGCTAATTAAGCCGACAACAATTTAACCAAAACACAAGATGCCTTTGGTGAACTATGTGCCAGTGTTGTTTGGTTGAAGCCTAAAGTTTTGGAGGCCTTAGTTATTCATATTTAGTTAAGATCTGAAGTTATTTCACCTTGATAGGTGGTTGAAATTTGGAGGTGATCCAGAAATTAATTTAAACTCAAAAGCTGATTAACGGTCAAAGGCAAATAAAATTGTCGGATATTTAAAGGCTTAATGCTTTTTCCTATCTGCATGATTTTGAAACTTCTTTAACAAACTTGTCAGCACAATTTTATGATCTTTAAAGGCTTAATGCAGCCTTAACACCCAATCTAATACTAGAGGAATCTTTATAACTGTACTGGGCCTGTCTAAGCAGGAATCCGTATCCTCCCAAGTACCTAACTCAAGCAAATTACAAACGGACGACCCACATAAATCCCAGCCGACTCAAAGTCAATCAAGTGCCTGTAGAAACTATAGGAGGTCCGTTTTGAGATTCATGCCAAATTAAAAGAACTAATTTGGACCATCCGTTTGTAATTTGCTTAAGTCAGGTAACTGACGTGACCAGAATTCGTCTAAGCAGTACCTATCTGAAATAGAACATTACAAGCATATTTATTATTATTTCTTTTATTGAGAGAAGTACAAGCAACACTAAAAAGCACTAAGAATTGGTCATATTGGTAATCCAAATAATAACAAAAAATTGAGTATAAGAAGGAATTTCTAAATTATACGATTGGAGAAAATAGAGATGTTTGTTAAAGACAAAATATAACCAAAGTAACTCAAATTTACGATGTAATTTACTACTAGTAGAAAAAAAACAAAATTTCTAAAGATAACCCGGTATCTATATACTGCGTGCCTTCTTTTGGACTCAGTAAAAACTTCTTGCTTTGAAGCAGCCTATAACTGTCTAGAAAATTTTCAATTTTAGCAACCTAGACCTTCTCATCATCATGGATTTTTTCTCCAGTGAATCCATTATTATTTCTCTGAGGCAGGTGGGGCCGTCTCTCTTTACCGCCTGGTTTTGACGATGCATTGCCGTACCAAACCATACCACATATGGCTACTATCATGCCAAGTACAACTTGCAGATTCAGTCCCTCTTTGCCGAAAAAGAGAAACCCTAGTATCAGGACAAATATGGTTTTCATGTGACCTAGGACTTGGAATGATACCGCAGAGAACCGACCAATGCATATGAACTGGCTCAGGTTGGTACCAACTGCTATGAGGCACGATAGTGCAATGAAGAACTACAAAAGGACAAAAAGATTTATTTTTAAGAAAAAGGTTTATGAGAAATGTTTTAGAAGTACAATTTTTCATTACAATATGTGGACATGCTAATTATATGAAAATGAAAAGGTTTCTTCCATAGAAGATTGCAATTTGCACTGTCACATATTATTACTCGTCTATTAGAAAATCATACCAATGAGGTATAAAATTACATGATAGCTCCACCAAAGCCCCAGTACATCTATATAAACCACTGAAAACAAACCAAAGCATAACAATTGCTACATACTAAACCAGACACCAAACCACTAAGCATGTAGATTTAGCACAAATTACCCAATGCAAAAAAAATATATATATACCGTGGTTTTTAATTGTGGAAAATATCATATAAATATGAACTGGGCATTAAAAAAGCTTGAAGATGACCCATTTACCCTCAAGTTCTTTTAATGCCCAGTTCATATTTATTATGATATTTTCCACAATTAAAAACCACGGTATTTTTTTTTCATCCCATTGCAACTCATATCCAAATAAAAATGACGACCGATGATGGAAATTTGTCAACAAAAAAACAAAATACAAAGAAAACTTTGGGAGATAATTCTTGGGTGCTTTTCTACAACTAAAAAACATTGTTGTTTTACAAAACAAGGATAATAAATAGTTGGGATTTTGATAAGTTTTGAGTGATTAACTAGTTACCACTGAGGGAAGGGCATAGTCGTACTTGTCAATCCTCTTGCCAGTTAGCCATAAATCAACAAAAGGGCCGACGAGCACAAGAGATGCAGCCTGAACTGGGGCCATGTGCCCCAAGAGGTTGAATGAGTTCAGAGAATACTTCTTCTGGAGAAAATGTACATACTACATGTACACAAATAAATAATGTATCAGTAATAAAATAAATTAGGTTTAAAAAGTAATCAGCTGAAACAGTCACTATGAAAAAGCAGACGGTCAAGGGATATGCATAGCTACATGTACAAACAGACGTACAATTATTTGTTACTGTTTTACATCAGGGCACTAATTCATTAAGGTCTATGTTGTTGGTACTAAAAATTATCACATCGTATTCTACTATGCACAGTTAATAGTACATTCCTGAAAATGACTAAACTGGTAGATTAACCTATCAAGTAACAAAATATAGTTTTTTTTTTATTTTAAAAAACTCGTTTACCATTTTTTTCTGTCTACTTCCAGCCTTTAGCTAAATCTTGATTCGAACATAAAACTAAAAATTAGACTACAAATTTTAACCAAATTGAAAAGACAGATGACATATTTTGACAGCTTGAAAACAAGACAAAAGCAATACGTATTCATCATTTTGCAGTGAGTGTCCAATCCCAAACTGACAAATTACGTATGGGATATTAAAAATTCCAGTCCTTGATATCAAAGAGCAAACTCCTTGATAATTTGAGGCACTTACGTATTGTTGAAGACAAGTGCTCCAGACTGCTATGACAGCTGCCATCAGACCCTTTGCATTCACACTAACATCAGATACTGTGCACACGGCAACACCAATTAGAACCACTGTTATGCTAAGCTTTGTGCCTCGGGAATACCGCACCTGGTCAAATACCACTTCCAGAAGGCACGAGGCTGGTATCATGCAAAGTTTTGCTATCTGCAAAGGATGAGAGACAAAGATTGGGAAGAAATATCATTACCTCTATTGTAAACTTTGAGAGGAGTACCACCATGCCCTTGTTACCATCACACATATGATGGCAAACAGTATATGTAGGCTGTTACAGGATCCAGGGCTGGAGAAGTACCTATCTGTCCTCATTTACATTTCTTAGGCTAATCTATGGTTTAAAGGAAGTTAATACAAGAATGGAGTTAATTGAGGCTTAAAATTCTAATCCGAGTCAATAGAACACCCAAATCCTGTTAATGTACAGTTAACACCATACCAGTTGGGATACTGGTAAATTATTACAGCAAATGAAGCATAAATGACCTGATAGAAGCCAACTGAGTTCCACATCAAGCTCACATTCATACCAACAATTGACAAGTTGGCAAAAAATGCAAATTTGAGAATTTCAGACATGGGCAAATGGGAGGGCTGAATCAGCCCTAGCCATCTAAACACTAGAGTCATGATGGTTGTGGTCACAAAATGCATGCCAGTCAATGAGGTTGCTACAAAAAGGAAAAAAAAAAAAAAGAATATCAGTAGCACCTCCTTAAGAGTTATATTCATGTTATGGAACTTATATAGTATGAAAACATTTGTGCAACTTAATACATACCACTCTGAGATGTGACTAGCACATATTGACTGATACCTGGTATCACTTATGTTTTCATTTAATTTATATACATGTAATAGGGTTGTCAATGGACCTTAATGTTGTTATTGGAAATGCATGTTGATGTCAATCCACAAGCATATTGGATTTGGATATCCAACAAGGTCATGATACGAAAATTAATTTTATTCTGTGGATTGCACAACAGTTTGTAATAGTATTGCTTAGTTTAATTGTATAGGCCTTGTGCATATTTCACTGTTAATTTTAATGTAAATATAGTGTTTCTATGAATGCATAAAATTGTTCCAATAATATGTTTACGCAATCCAAATACAATCCAATATCAGTCAAGAAAAGGGTACGGATCTGATATTTTATTGGATTTGGATCCACATTGTTGGTCCCTTGGATTCTTAATGGATTCACATTCTTTTGTGAAAAAAGTAGCCATGAGTTTGCATCATGGATCATACTTGGATCAGATCCAAATTGATCGATTGACAGCCCTATCTATAACCTAATCAAACTGAAGAACCGCGTAATAAAGGAAGGAAAAAATGAACAGCCTTGAATCCATCAAATATTTGAGAAAAATGAAAAAGTCAAATACCAAAAGTGAAGCCATATTTAGCCATGAGGGCTTTGTTGACCATAATAATTCCAACTGATGTAACTATGTTGAACAGCCATGCGCTTATATCTAGCAGCGCCTTTCTATCAGATTTTCTTGGAGAACCCATCCCTTGTCCTTTATTTTCCTTCCGCTACAAATCTACGGCACTGTTTATTAGTATCTCCAATGCATCTCCAATTGGTGTATGCCCTTAATTTCTGTTCAAGTGATAAGACTATATTTTAATTAGAATTACATTCAGCTACAGAATGTTTAAGAATTCAAGGAGCAGGAAGCTTTTAATTGAAGTTCGCTAAGTGAGCTTTCACAAACTTAAGCAACTGCAAGACAAAAGTCAACTAAAACACCACCTTTCATCACTGGAATACACAGTCAATTACATTTTTTAATCTTTTGCTTCGAAAGCACTTGTGTAATTTCTACAATTATTTTCAAAAATGATAGTATGAAAACACAAGTTGATATTAATGCTACATGTTACTCTGAGTATCAGCATTATATCATAATCAATTCAGTCTCTTTAAAAATGGTCCCAAAAAATTATTCATCAAATTATGACCTATCCCGCAGAATATAAATTGATGTCTCTGTATGTACACCTACTAGTTTCTTTATTACCAATAAATCAATATACGTGGCCCCATCACCCAGACACAAAACAGCATTTATCTAAACCTGATAAACGGTAAATTCTAAAGGCAAAGAAAGTAATATCACACCTCAAAATTAAGTGATACAATGGTAAATTATCTTAACCAAAGAACAAGGATAATTTTCTTCATGCCTTAGAGAAAGAAAAATAAGAAGAAAAAAAAAAACTTCAGGGCCAAGATCCATAATTTTATCATCACATTTTAATTGAGGAGTCTCATGCATTTCTCATGTACCGCCCACCAACCCGAAATGTACCTTAACCAGTCAATATTTCAAGAGTCTGAATAACTTAAATCACACCAGTTTTAGCCAACGAAAGATCTTAAGATAAATGACTTATTTGCGTGCATACCCAGACAATTTGCAATTGCAAGTACAACCTCCCAAAAAGGTAGAAGTTACAAAAAAAAAAAACCTTCAGAAAAAGCTCAAGAGATCAACATTTTAAAACCAAAACACGAAATTTTGCTCTGCATTTGAGGATATAAATATTAAAAACAGAGCATCCAAAATTGGAAATTCAAACCTAATCCTGATTATGCATCATAGCATCGCAGGCTCCCTGTATTGTTTGCTTCTGAAATACCTTACCTCTTAAATTAGAATTGGGACATTGTTACTTTGCTACCATGGTTTGGAAAATTTATCGCTATCCCTTTTACGATCCGATCTGATAATTAGGCGATTTCCCAACCAGACTGGTCGAAAGCGTTAACACTTGAATCAGTAGAGACTCACCGTCGGAGTTACGCCGATTCTTCCTTCGTTCTAGTTCGTTCGTGACTGATGAAGATTCTTCAGATTTGGATTTCTACTGATGAGATTCTTCAGAGGCAAAGGCAAAAGCAGATGTGATTTGTTAATGATCGCAAAGAGAGATTTGGGGCGTAGCGTCAAGCCGTGCAGTATGTTTCGTTAATTAAAAGGAGAATGAATGTAGAGGGGTCTGTCGGGTGGGACCGAATGGTTAATAAATACTTAAATAGGCTCTCGAGGAAGGAAAACATTTTTTTTTATTTTTTTTTCTCTTTTATTTAATTAGACATATGTTAATAGATCTAAATGTCTCGGGTAAAAATAAAAAATTTAACTGATCCTAGCGATACAAGAAACAACTACGTGTACGTATTGTTATTATTTTTCAAATTTACCGGAGGCCTTTTACATGTATGTATTTATAACTTAAATGTAGTGCGTTTTATTTATTCTTTTATGTAGTTTTAATATTTTTTATATTTGTTACTTTTATCTTTTTTTTTTGTTCAACTATTTATAAATTTAAGAAAATTATATAGATCAATTGAGAAAATATATCATATATTGAAGATCTGATAGCAGCTTTGGTATTTTTATTTTTTATTTTGTTTATACTGACGCATGCCAAATTAATGCGATATTAATTAAAATCATAACAATCCTCCGAACATAAAAAATTCAAAAAAATTAAAAAAAAAATAGTAATTTTTTTCTTCAAATACATTTTTAATATAGAGATTATGTTCAACTATTTGAATCAATTGCTTGAATTTTAAAAATTACAAAATTAAATTATTGTAAGATGTTGTAACTTGTATATATTTTATATTTGTAAGTGGATCCTCCTCTTGTATCTTTTAGATTTACATAAAAATTGGAGCGAGGCGAAAATCTTGTAACTGTCTGTTGTCGGTTTTTAGTGGCGTAATTGTTGCGTAAAGCATGTAACAACAAGACTCGTTTTTGCGTTCTATTTGACTCGCCACATATTTGACAGGTTGACACCATTAAAGAAAAGTTAGTATAAATTTTGGCAGGTCAACATTTACCACCAATAATCACGTAAAATTTTTTAAAAAAAAACTTGAAAGAAGACTCTAGGTATTTTGACGCGCTAATGTGAGGTCTGATGTTCGATCAGAACAATTTGATTTGTATCAAGATTCATACAAAAAAATTAAAGTTTATATAGATCAGATAAGTATGAATTTTAATGTTCATCGAACAATTTTGATCGAGAATTGGACCATCCGAGATCTAAATTTTGAAAGAAAAGATTGAAAAAACGCTTGTGTTTTTCTCTGCGCAGGTTTGGGAGGGAGATTTGGAAATTCGGATTCTAAAGTAACTCAAATTTTAAGTTTAGATCCATGCCATTTGAATTTGATTGGGCGGTCCGGACCTAAACTCAAAATTTGGGTTACTCTGAGAATTTAGATCCAAGATTTGATGCCGAATTATTTTTAGTTACCATTAAAAAATTGGGAATTAAATAACCACCACTAAATTCTCTAATTTTCAAAACATTCCACCCACACTTTCTGAGGCCGCGCACCAAACTTGACTGGTGCGCTTCCTCAGCTGGCGCACCGGTCTGGTTTGGCGCGCAGCTCCAGAGAATGAGAATGGTATGTTTTGAAATCCAGAAAATTGAGTGGTGGTTTTTTAATTTTCAAGTGGTAAGTAAAAACATTTCGGGATTTGGTGTGTTTTCATTAATTTCTTATTGTAATTTGTCGGAATTTTATTGGGTAGGGACCCGGGAATTGATTTGTTAAAGGGAAATGGACCCAATTCCAATAACTAGTTTGTCCTAGGAAATTTGTGCACGGATATTTGAGATGTTAAACCAGATATTCAATTGAAGGTTTTTAGTGACCTATGCACTGCATGTGACAATTCACAACATAAAAATAGATTTCTTGTCCTTTTGTTGTTGTTGTTTTATTTAAATTTTTTAGAAGAAATATTGTAATCGGATTTCGAATTAAGGAGAGATGAGAAAAATGAAATGCTATATTTTATATACAATATTAAATTATGCTGAGTCTATACTTTTTTTCCGGAAATTATTTTGATCTGCTGCTCCAGTATCCTCCCAGTAAATTACTGAGACAATTATTTGTAAAAAACACACAATATTATTTAGTCGCATGTGATCCGAAATATAAACATATTTCTATTCCAAATTTATTTTAATTCTTTTTCGACATTTTCTTTTAATATACCTGATTGACATATTAAAAGAATTCTTATTTGTTTTTTTCTGCCATATTAACATTTGATTTTTATCAGGAATATGACGAGTAAAATCTATTTGTTTTTCTCAAAAAAAAAAAAAGAGTGAAAAGGCATCAAAATTCTAGCAATACGAACATATTAAATATCAATATAACAAACTTTTACTTGACAAAATAACATATTGTGGGCTGCTTAATAATGTTTTAATAATATTTTCTCTTGGGATGCGGTCCGATCAGATTTATTATGTGTTGTTAATAAAAAAAAGGAATTGGAAGGTGTCCGATGTCAGATGAGAGTCTCCGTTAAAATGAACTAATTCCAATAACTAAGGTTGAGCATTTTATACGGAGTCTAGTTAGTATAACATGAGTGTCATTTTAGCCTATATAACACTAACTCCAAAATTTATTGAATCGACTTCAAACAGTGAATCCAAACTGTTCAAACTGATCTACTTCATTAGTTGCGCGTTTACATGCAAAATTTATATTTTTTTCGAATTTATTTAGTTTCAAGTCAAGCGGTCAAATGTGTGAGTTTTTAAGTTAATTTTAATACATTCATTTTTCAACATTTTTACTGCTTGATTTGATACTAAAATAACTTGAAAATATAAAAAAAAAAATTGCATGTAAACATATCACTCATAAAGTAAATCAGTTTGAACGGTTTGAATTAATTATTTAAAGTCTATTCAATTAATTTTGAAGTTAGTGTCATATGACACCAATGTCATACTAGCCGGACTCTTTTATACGGGGATAACTGGGTTAATAGAATCTAGATTATCTAGTATAAGTATTGAAATGTGACAATGACATTATGTGGCATCCAATTGACATGTTACTTTTCAGAAAATTTTGATACCAAAATTTTCACATATTTAAGACATCGATCCCAAATTTAATGACCCGTCACCTCAGTGACATTCCACGCACACTGATATATAGAGGATAACGACTTTGTGCTTGCACATGCTTGAATTAAAAGAAATATTAAATAGAGTGGGGCTCTAGTTCTGTGGATAGCACAAATCGGCATGTATTGTAAATTTATAATTTCGTTTTTAAAATTCTAATGATTGATTCAAATTCTTTAATATGTTTTTTTCATATAAATATGTACTTGTAGACTAATTTTATATTTTTTCAAATTTTTTTATTATTTTTTTAAGCAGGTAGAAAATTATTGTTTTCAATAGTTTAGAATTTTTAGAATTTTTAGAATTTTCAAATCAAGTGAATTTCTATCTAAAAAATTTTAAAATTTGATTTGCAGGTATATTTTTATATGAAGATCATATTAAACAGTTTGAATCGATAGTTAAGACTTCTAAAATCAAGACACAAGTCCATAACCTCAATCAAATAAATAAGTTATTTCGTGGAGTTTTATTTCCCTCCACTATCAATAGATAGCATTTTGGACTATGCGTGCCGAATTTCAATTTGTTTTTATTTAATTGTTCTCGATTTTTGAGAGTTGAACATAAATATTTTTAATTTTAAACATTTTGAAAATAATATATCTGATTTTTTAATGCATAAATTCCGCAATTTGGACTGAAGGCGCGCCTCTAGATAATTAAAGAAAAATACAGGTAACAAAAATTTTAAGAACTTAAACCTTCGTCTTTTTCTTAAATACACAAAATATATCATGAAAACAAACAAATAGCATGATTCATTCTAATCATTATCTAGAAATATCTTGAAAATAAATAAATAAGAAAATGAATGAAGAAGATTTATAGCCAGAGGCAGATCTAGAATTTCATTCAAATGCAGATACAAAATGCTACAAGATTACAAATACCGAAAATTAGAGAAAACACAAAAAAAAGTCTTAGCTTTCTTATTTATAGAGAGATGACATGTTGATAATTTTTTTATGAACGACCTTTTTTTTTTCTTTGACCTCTTGATTACTCTTTAAAACGAAAAATGAGGTCATAAATATAACAAAATATGATAAAATATAAGACATTGATCAAGATGAAAATACATATTACAATAAAAATAGATATACTAAACCAAGCACATATTAAAATAGCTATAGTTTATTATACCGTTTTTGCATCCACAAAGTTTTCCGGAAAGTGGTGTTGCATTAAAATATAAATAGTTAAATAATGAATTATTTGACTTTGCTTGAGAAAACCTAATTAAATAATAATGCAAATACCTTTCATAGTTCATAACATGGTTCATAAAATTGGGATTGATCACTTGATCGTGGATTCAGAATTAGATGAATCGGTTAAAATCAGTTGAATCAGATCGAAAACTCAAATTTTATTTGTAGAAACTTGTTTTGTACTTAAAATATAGCAACAAAATTGTACAAAAACTAATTAGTCCAAAACTAATATTAAACCTACGTTTTTTTTGGATGAACTTGCCCATGGGCGGATATTAAACCTACTTGTTGACTCTAAAAAAATAGAGGAAAAAAAATAAAGAAAACGAAAAAAGAAGAAGAAGAAAACAACATATAAAGGAAAATAAATATCCGAACATAAAACGAAAAAAGAAAAATGGAGGTGCTGAGTTTGACAGAAATGGAGAGGAAGAAGCAATAAATCTGAGGGATGAGGTTTGGTCCAAATGGCTTTGGACCGGACACTGTCCAAAGCCTCTAAAAATCATATGAATAAAGTCCAAACAGTCCATCCGAACCACTCAACATGATTTTCATATTAAAATATGCTCAGAGACTAAATTTTATATTTTTTGGAATTTTTTTACTATTTTTTTAATTACGTACAAAATAACTGTTTTTAGACCGTTCAGAAACATTGATGTTGTACATATCTAAAAAAATAGTAAACAATTTCCAAAAAATATAAAATTTGATCTCTAAGCACATTTTAATATAAAAATCATGTTGAATGGTTCGGATCGACTATTCGGACTTTAATCGTACGATTTTTAGATGCTTTGGACGGTGTCCAGTCCAAAGCCATTTGGACCAAAACTTATTCCTAAATCTGAATCATTGAATTCTATGGACGGAGAAAAGAAAATAAAAAAAGGATTAAAACGACGCTCTTCTCAATCTCTCGTTAAATCTTATAAAGGACCTCTCATAGCCGATAGAAGGGTCCCATGTTTTATCCTCTGAGTGCGTGACTGTGTGCGCATGTTCATTTTTAATTGAAGAATTTCTTCTTTCTCAGAAAACAATAAGAAAATTAGAAGAAAAAAAATGGAAGAAGTTAAGATCTAATGTCATATGCTTATGACTCTATGAGAGATTGAAATCTTTGTATTATGTCTAAACCATGTTTTATTTTTCTACTGTGTCAGTGTAGGCATTGTGTTGAATCACGAATAGGTACAAACATCAAATAGTATTAGATTTTCACAATTCAGAAGTAGATACTTGCCTACTCCGAATTCACATCCAGTGCATTACCTGAAAAGAGAATCTTTTACAATTAGTGGATCCGCACCGTTATTTTTAGCTTGGCACGAATCTCAAAGCCCAATAATATTGTCCTCTATTTTCTCCCGAATCTCAAACCGTAAAGTGAGACCCATCCTCTGTAGTAATGGAGAGGATAGCGGATCCTGCCTACTCCTGAGTGAACCCGCTCCTGGTTATAGCACGATGCTTAAACTTAAAACAACCATACAAAGAATGCAATTTTATCTGGCTGGAAAACGAAATTTTGAAATGGTCCTGCTCGGAACCAAACCCACCTTAATTAGGCATTAAGTTTGTGTCGGTGCTGTTACAATATCACCATTATTTTCTAAAATAAATCAACTACCTTTTTTGGGTTTAACACTCTTAATTGTGCAGATATCCCTCAAAAGCTCGGATTCGGAGCACATGCAAATGATTAGTCTAAACTAAAGATTTGTGGTCAGAGATTGTTAAACACGCCCCTTTATCTTTCATCCCTGAAAGTTAGCTAATTTATAAAATAATGTGTTAGGATTTAGATGTTCGCTTTTCAAACTCTAAAATTTGAATCGAAACTATTAATCTTGGTCGTTTTCACAAGGAGGGTATCTACGTAAAACTTTGTAAATTATAGAATTCATTTTATACTAGATCAAATTGTCAAAATTTACACATTAAAATTAATTTATTATAGTTAACTATATCAAGTTGATTTGGAGAATTATTTATGATAAAATTAGTTGAGTATTTCGGAATGGTCAATATTTTCCCAACAAAAAAAAATCGGTAGTTGCTTTCTCTAAGTTTTAATTTAATTTCTTATTCCATGGTTATCCCATAATTCGGAATAATCAGTTGTATTTTTCAGCTAGAAATAGAGGTGAAAACAGTTTGGTATCTAATCCGTATTCGAAAAATTAGATGTGGATATCCGATATTTGAATATTTGTGTGGATATGGATACATATATGATTTAACGTTTTAATTATCCGTGTCCAAATAGTAGGTAAATACCATATAGTTTAATGAGGAGGGTTCAAATGCCTCTATTTTTTGTGCCTCCACCATGTCTTCATTTTTAAAATGTTAATAACTCAAAATTTAAATTATAAACGTCAAAATAAAACTGTTAGATGTGATCTATGTTATTTTCTCTATGTGCTCATAAAAAATTATCACATTTCGGTTTTGTTCATACATGAATCAACATGTTGAAAAATCAACGTCTAGAAATTATCCACATTAGTACGTTTTTACAAGCTCTTGATGACAACCAAAACAAAATTGAAATGTCATAATTTTTGACACGTGCATAGATAAATTGATGTAAATCATATCCAACGGTTTTATTTTAACTTTTAAGTTTTAAATTTTGAGTTATTAATATTTTTAAAAATAGAGACATTTGAACCCTCCTCTAGTTTAATATATACTATGAACAAATTATTTTATTTATCATTATAATTAGATAAATATTATGAATTTTATTTGTATTCGTCTAATATCTATCCGAAAAATTTAAAAGAAAATATCAATACAATTTTACCATTATTCGCTCCGTTTCCACCTCTAGCTTGAAACGTTTCTTCTTCTTCTTCTTATTTTTTTTTTAGAGATATTGTTGCTTACCAGTTATTCCTTGCAAGTTTTTTTTGAGAAGTTATTCCTTGCAAGTTGCAAGCTGGCGACCTGGCGTGCACATGCTACGATTTTTTTTTTAGTAGAAATGACCTTAGGCTGCATTGAATAACAGTACATTACAAAGTTCATTACTTATCAGCAAATAGCGAGAAGGTACAACCAACATAAGAAAAAGAAAAGGTTCTACCCAGATTAGCTAATTTGTGGGCTACTACATTCTCTTCACGCTTTACATGTGAGCGTCCAAATCCCATGCTACGACTTTTGGTCCAGGTACTTCCAGTCACAGCTAACTATCATTTATTTAAGATGATTTTGAAAAGCGTATCTCATGTGCACTTTTATTCAAACTTGGAAGTTCTATTTTTATTTTGCTATATTATTAAGGGGAGCATCACATGACAATTTTTTATTTTAAAAACCTTCAAAATAAAATAAAATTTTAAAAATCCTTCAATATAAGACATGATCTATATATTTTAGTGTTCTATATAGCGCGCTATAGCATTTTTGGACTCTAAACGCTAAGCTATGACATCAAAATGCGCTAATTGAGTTACAGCCGCTATAGCGCATAGCGTGTAGCGTAAATAGCACGCGCTATGCTCATTGGTAAATTAAAAAAATCGATAGTTTATGATATTACTATCGATATTTTGAACCATAATTTAAACTTTGTACTGGTTCAATATGAATATTATAATTTTTTAATCAATTTGGTGTTATTTATTGTTATATGAGACTTTAGATAATGCTGATATTTAGTACAAATATATAATATAATCTTTGTAAAAAAAAAACACTATGTGGCATAGCTTCTGCTATAGCTATGCTATTCGCTATAGCTTTTTTTGTAGCCTTCTCGCGATGACGCAATAAACACTATTTAGAACCGTGATATATTCACATATTAAGTCTACACAACATACTAAATTTGAAGTAGAACTAGGGTGTTTTTCCAAGTTTCTTGTGAACTTAACTCTGAAACATATAGAATTGGCTTCAAACGATAAATTCAAACCGTTGAAACCAAACACCGCATGAGTGAGGCGTATACATGCAAAAAAATTAAATTTTCGAATCTATTTTATATAGAGTGAAGTGTTAATAAAATGTAAAAAAAAAAGAATGCATTAAATTCAGTTTATAAACATTTTAATTTTGACCGCTTGACTTTATACTAAATTAATTCTAAAATTTAAAATTTTACATATAGAGTTATAGACACATCACTCATAAAGTAGATCGGTTTCAACGAGTTAGATTAGTCATTTAAAATCAATTCATTAGATTTAAAGTTAAGTTCACAAAGAAACTTGCACTTAATAAAACCATAGTTATACTCTAAAATTGATGTATATTTTACCATTCTGTACATCAATCTGCAACAATCCAATTTTAAATTATCTTTAATGCGTCATCAAACGATACTTAAATTACATAAAATTCAATTGTTAGATTATATATGTGCAATAACATTACTAATCAATTTTTAATTTATTATTATTATTTTTAAATATATCATCAAAACTGATAAAAATAACAATTTATCAAGTTCCTCCTCTATAATTAATATTAAAGGAGAGAAAAAGATGGAAAACGAATCTTTATGGTTGACCATGGCACAATGTTTGCATCAAAGTGTCATAAAAAAAAATTAGAGACAAGAAAACGAAATCCCGATTATAGGAAAAGAGAATGCAAATTTCCATCCCATTTTAGGCATGGGTTGGATTCTTTCTGATTGGGACAATTTACTATTTCGTACAAGAACGAGATTTAATATATCGGATGGAGTGAGGCTATGGTACTGTATGGCTCCATATTTTTATTTTTAAAGTCCAAATATTCAATCCAAACTGCTCAACATGATCACTAAATGAAAATATACTTAACCAAACTTTCCATTTTACAAAAAAAAAATATATTTTTTTAGATAGATAGAAAATTACTTAATCTAAAGATTCTAAACTATTCGAAAGTAGTAATTTTCTATCTATCTAAAAAAATAGTAAACATTTTCTAAGCAATATAAATTTAGTTACCAACTATATGTTCATATAGAAATCATGTTGAGCGGTTCTAATTGACTATTTAAACTTTAAAAACAGAGAAATGGAGCCCTAGTAATGTAGTATGCATTAATGTGTGCTATGCATAGTACAGTAGCCTCACTCATAGCGGATAAAGGTGAACAGTTTCAAGCAGCTTCAGCTCCTTAAATCCACGGACCCCAGCCTTTAAAGAGCCTCATTATGAAATTTAATGAGATAATTACTCCTTTAACAGAAATAAATTATAATTTTAACATATAAAACATGGCACCACTGAACTCAGCTATCTTACACTATCAGATAAATCCTCATCAGTCAGTAAAACTCATTACTTCTTCTGGTACACAAAAAATTACTGAGGATTGAACAAGCGCTGAACAGTGATCATCTTGACCTCCACAAAGCGCTTGGCACAGTTAGAGAGGCACGCCCCTTCACTGCTGCTAAAGCTCTTGCCAATGCTTCCAGTTATGCATTTGTCCCAGCACACATAGGTCAGTTTCGCCACCATCTCATTAGCCATCGCCTTCTTCTTCTCTTCCTACAAACCACCACCACCATTACAACATTAGGAATATTTTCGTATGTAACCCTACCAAATAATGTTTTTACCTACTGCACCCATATACCCTTCGAATATCTCATATGTGCATCTGAGACATTGTAAATATCATAATTACTACTGCTCTACTTTATTCACACTTTATTCACACCTTGTTTGGATGGAGAGTAGAGGAAGGGATGTAATGGAAAGAAAATAAAAGTTTTCCTCAAATCGAGTTTGGTTGACAAAATTATGTCGGAGGTGAATGGTCCAGGAGGGAAAAGGTTTAACCTTGCATCATTGTAATCAATATAATTGATTTTCCTCCCGATTTGGGGTATAATGGATGGAATAAAAATTGTTGCAAATATTTTCAAAGAAAATAACACAAATGTCCAACCTATATCTTACCTATATAAATTTCATCCAAATTTTTTTGTTACAAACTTACAGCAGCAATCGAATTTTTCGTTAACCTTTTAAATTTTAATTAACCAAACAAGAAATAAGACGAGAAGGAAAGTTAAATTTATTTTCCCACATTAATCATCCAAACACAAAGAGATTAAATATGTTAATCTTCCTTTCTATTCCATTCCATTCGCTTCTATGCTTCACCTCCCATCCCTTCCTATACTCTCCATCCAAACAAGGTGTCAAAATCATATGCTAAACCTCCTTTCATCTAGTAATTGCGAATTTGAAGAGAATAGGGATGAATTGAAGTAGAGCAAATTCAAATAACTTTTAGTCACTCAGCATGATATTAGTTGGTCTACAGGGATTTTATGTAATAACCCCATTTCTTCAGTGTATTATCAATTACTAGGATTCTCCTTTTTAGACAGTAATTTTAGTTGTTCACTCAACCTGGTTAAGGTCAACAGTGGATAAACAGCAAGACTACTTGAGTTGACACGGATTTACATTCAAATCACAAAATATTTCATATGAACTAACCCTCCATATTTATCATATTTTACCAATAAAAGACAATATTTCTAAAGAACCTAACATTGTACATATATTGCAACAACAAATTGGGTGTGGAGTAAAGTTAGTTATAAGGCATTCCAATTAAAACAAAGATGTTTTTGTCCATCCCTATTAAAGCAAAAAACACGGGCAATTTAGCCATTTTGGCTCGACTTAACAAAAACAAGAATTGCTACTGCAAAATTCTGAAATTTTGGGTTTCATTTCAATAAAGGCCGTTAGTGCATGGGAAATGCCAAAAAAAAAGGAAAATAAAAGAAAGACTGTCAATCTCACACGAGCAGCTTGACCTGACCATAAAGTGCTTGATTTTTTTTTTTAAAAGATGAAATACCTAAATCCCAGCAAGACCAATATTTTTCACAGAGACTATCTATACAAAGAAGAGTATCCAAAATGTTTCCAGAAATATTCCATTCGGAAAATTTCACAGAGAAACCACTTCAACTGAGGTTCTGTGAGAAAAGCTAATAACAAAAGCTTGCATTTTAGGCTTGTACATAGAGGTCTGAAGTAATACCTCATTTTTAGGTAGTTATTTTTGGGAGTTAATTGGTCATATTTCCAATTCAGCAGACAAAAGCCTCCATGAAAGCACATATAAAGCGCATTTAAAATCTAAAGAACCAAAGACAGATGTCTCCTTTTAAAAAACATAATATCAAAGAACTCAATTAATATGTCCCAAATGTATCTAGGGGCATCTAACATAAACACCAGTAGAATGTTGCACTTGCAAATGTTTCATTGTCTAATAATAATCAGACTGACATGTTGGTAATTGGTATAATATAACATAGAAAAATAACAAATTTTTGGCAGATAATATGCAAATATAAATAGTTAATTAGATGTATCTCTTATAAAATACAGAGTAATTTCATCTAACCTGATCAGTCTTGAACAAATTGGTGATCTAAAATCAATGTTGCTTTCAAATTTCATTGACTCTGAACAAAATCTATAAGCCTCTCAAAATCCTAACTCCAGTAATACGAGAGGTTACCATTAAAGTAAAGGGCTTCCACATGAAGGAAAAGAAATAACAAACCCTCAACCTAAACTTGAATTCCAAAGCTTTAGAACAATATCTAAATTAAATCACGTAAACAGCATCTGGATCCAAAAAACCTTGGCTATCTAATGAAGTACCCCGTATACTTTATTACACTAAACAAAATTCAACACAAAATCAAGACAAAAAGGAGAGAAATTCACTTACCTCCAGAAGAGATTGAAGCCTAGCGTTGTCGACCGACGACGAATCCATTTTTAAATTTGATTGATATTGTTTCCCAAGGAAATTTGGTACTACTGTATTCACAGCTTGCTCTTTCTCCTTTTCACGGGGTTCGTTGAAGTTACTATTCTGCGACTTGTGAGAAGAGAAAGAAGTTGCAGTAGGTTTTTACTGGGCTTGACATGCGATACATATCGAGCCCGCTTTATACAGGCCTTAAGCCCAACTTTTACGAATGGAGCCTAGATTCGGTCAAACTCATGCTTAGCGTTCTCTCTGTTTTTTTTTTAAAAGATGTGACCACACTTTATAGTTATCATTTTATCATATATATAATATCTAAAGTTTGACAAATATCATGGAGACTTTAACAGTAAGAACAATGAGAGATGATTATCATGATTTGCTTCTTTTGAAGCAGAGGCTAGGTTGCTTGTTGTATGAGCACATCTGTCAAATAGGATATAAAAATACAGAAATTTAGATATATACCCATGCAGGTATGTTCTTAACATGCAAATAAATCTGCTGCGATTCTTTGGAATCGCAGGGTTCCTGCTTTTTCAGATCAAACCATTCATTTTTTTGAAATGCACGAATCTCAAAACAGTTGATTTTTATGTACGAATCTCGAAACAAATAAATGGTTTGATCACAGCATATTTGTTTCCTCTGAACATCCAGTGAACGAGTGAAATACTCCAATGGAGGGGTAAAATCAAGACCATTGATTATAAATCATAAAACAGCATGCTTCATAATGATCTACATGTGTATCAATTCACATAGTCCGGATCATTGTGCTTGTTACTGATCTGTAGCTTATACCCTTCCGGTACCCCAGCCGGGAAGATACGAACTCGCAAGGATGCAACTCAAACGAATTAATGCAATTATATTGCATTTAAAAAAATACTTTTCCAACAAAAATTGCCAAAAGCACCAAATTTGTTTGCTTTTCTATTAAGAACAAAGGTTACATTAAGTCTGCTGAAGCTTGCATCAATATCCAAAAATTAAAAGAAAAACAAAAACAAAAACAAAACAGAAGGTTCATAAACTCAGTTGTCTTGTATACCCTTCTTCAGAAACAAAAAACACCAAAGTCATATACTTGATGCAATTGTCCTTTTTCCGATAAAAGAAAATGCTCCCAGAATCCCACAAATTCCTAAAACAAACAAACAAATAAATAAATGATCAATTGTCTCCACTCTCCACCCATTTTCTTTTATATAAATTATTCTTGGTGAAAATTATGTCCTTCAAGGACAAGCCACACAAAAATCCTTTTCTACCCGCATGTTGACCTCTTTTTAACCAAATGTGAAAAAAAAAAGATTTACATTTATCCCTCGAGTATAGATTGGAAGTACAGCAAGTGAGCTTGAATTCGATTTGAAATACAAGTTTGTAAAAAAAATGTATGGGTTTATTAGAACTACGGTCTATGGTTGTCTCCTGAAAATTGAGATAAAAGAATTCCACATAAAGGAGACCTAAAAGTGCCGGGAAAATTCAGACAAATCTTTTATGAATTACTCTGAGCAACCAGGAACATTGTTCTTGCAGGGCCAGAACACATTTGTACAGCAGCAGTACCTCCATTAAAAACTATACAAATAATTGAAAGCATATCTAAATTAGGATTATGCAAACAAATTTGTTACCTGCTAACAGCCGGTTTATAATTAGGATAATGCAAAAGTATAAGAAATTATATAACCAATTTACCGAAAACCAAGATGTAAACTGCCAGAAAATGAGCTTTTATTACAAAAATACCAAATACTGGCAACAAAGCCTTAACTTTTCCATTAAGAGAAATCAAAAGTTATATTAAGTTTGCTACTAATACTTGTTATGTGCAGAAAACCAGCATCAAATTACACTATTACTAAAGCAGCCAAGTGTACATATGATAAAATGCGACAGAAAAGGAAATGCAATATGGGTGAACATATGGATGCAATAATATACAAAACTGAAACTTAAGCTGCTCATGTATAGTGAGGCATATGCAGTTCATCTTCACCAGAATAATTATGCAAACAGTAGTATCAGTAAAAAAACTAGAACCTTCTCAGGATTCGCAAGTACTTACAGAATAAATACATATAAAAGAAAAATGAAGAAGCTAACATCAGCTGCCAAGTGAATTAAAGAAACAGTAAACGAAAATACAGTTGCCTTCATTACTCTTACCAAGTTAGCAAGTACGAACAGATAATTGCTTCCCCCGAAATGCAAGCAATTGGCCAACTGTCAAACCTGCACCTCTACACCATAAGCTTCACGGAGCCCAGGCACAAGCTTCTCAAATGGAACTACACAACTCTCACAGAAGCTTCTTTCAGACATCCTACAAGCAGTTGAAAGACTCATCTTTTTCTTCACACCCTTGTGGTTGCTGATGCTTTGCATGAAAATAGGGTAAATATTCAACTATCTAGACAATTAACAGGAACTTATTTGTCGGAATGGATTGCTTTAGGTACACAGATGTCTACTTTTAATTTGATTTCTACTTTAGACCAAATTATCTGGAAGTGGACTCCTCGTGGAAATTTTTGTTAATTCGATATAGAAACTTCTAGAGGAAGGAGGTGCTCCTCATAATCCATATAAAAGTATTTGATTGGTCAAAATTTCGTTAAAGATTAAAATCTTTTTATGATTGGTAAGACAAAAAAAAGTCCTCACTCAGAATAGATTAAGAAAGAGAGGCTGGACTGGAGATCCCAAGTGTGTATACTGTGCACATGAATCTGTTGATTATCTTTTTGTGTCGTGTCACTTTGCTCAAGTTATTTGGTAATGGATAGCTAAGTATAATAATTTTTGTTTTGATGGTATTACTATAGGTGAAATGTGGGAACTAGATTATTGTATTTCATTAAAAGAGTCTAATATTGTTGAGATAATTCGTGGGGCTGTATTATGGAATTTATGGATTGATAGGAATAAGATTATATTTAATGGGGGACAGGTTCATGATGTTCAAGTATTAGGAGCACAAATATTAGCTATGGCTAGATTTTGGACTTTGAATCAAAAAACAGATCTAACTTCTCATTTGAATTTAATTTTTCCTTATGTTTTGAAAGACCTAACAGGAGATACACAAGCAATTGTCATGGTGGATACACGGATTTCAATCTCTATGCTTGGAGCAGGGATCAGTGGGGAAGATGATAGTAGGCGCAGCTCCCAAGAGTTCTGAGATTTCTTAGATTTCAAGGGCTATTTTGCATATTTTGGACTATGTAGGGTATCAGGTCTTGTGGAGTTTGTTTTTCATATGATTTTGTGTAGGTTGGTTGATCTAATATTGGTTGTGATAGGTTGATAGTGTTATTTCGGTGTTGTTTTATTGCTGTAATATTTGTGGATGTCTAATATGTTAGGTTTGTATTGTACCTGATATCTCTGGTACCGATACTCTTTGTTCTAGTTTCTTATAATGGAAATCTGTGGCATAGTCCACTTCTTTCAAAAAAAAAAAAAAATAGGAAGGCTCAAATGTCTTCATTGGACCTCTATTTTTAATTTTCTAATAACAAAATTTCAAAGTATGTGTCAAAATAAAATAGTTAGAAGAGTTTTATATTATTTTCTCTATATGCACATAAAAAAAATTAAAAAATATATATAATTTGATTTTATATGAATCAATAACTTGATAAATTAATATTCAAAATTTATCTACATCAATGTATTTTTAGAAGCTCTTGATACCAACCAAAACAAAACCGAAATGTCATGATTTTTTATATATGCATAGAGAAAATGATATATATCATATTTAATGATTTTATTTTAACATTTAAGTTTTTAATTTAAAATTATTTTAATCTAAAAATGAAGACATAATGAATACATAAAAATAATGACATTTAAACTATGTTCGTACTTAATATTTGGGCTGCACAAAAAGTTCGTAGTTCGTAGTTCGTGATTCGATTTGAGTTCGATTTAAAAAAGTTCATAATTAATTCGATTCAAAATTAGTTCATTCTGAAACAAATCAAACCAGTTCAGTTTGAATCTCATTCAAACTCAAACTAGGTATAGTTCGTTCGAAATTAGTTCGCGAGCTATTTAGATTCGAATCTCAAAAAATGTAACTAATGACTTCAACCATCAATCTTTAATAATGTAGGAACCAAACTTATATCAGAGCTCAAAATTGTTAATATAATAATAACTTATAATAGGAAAATACTTCAGCAACGTAATATATGAATAATAGAATAAGTTCCATTTGACTAGGTCCATGTCGTGATTTTAATCAATCCAGCAGCGTAAAAGGTAAGAAAATTTTGGACTGACCCATAATCCATCAGTGTGAATTCGTGAAAGGTAAAAGATAAAAGGAAACCGTGTGAAGTTTGATTTGATCCGATTCATTTGCAGCCCTACTTCATAGTATTATACCAATATATAATTCAATAGTATTTCAGTTCATGATTTAGTTTATTTAATGTTTAATTACAATTTAAAAAGCCAAATCATAAATTAAACTAAATTAGAAATGAAACCGATTTAAAACCCAACTTTTGGGTTACCTCACTTGATCTGGATTCGCCCCGAGGCCTCGGAGCACAGCGACCCTGAGAGAGGCTGATACAAAAACAAACAAAAAGAAAAATAAAATGGGAGCCGAGACGATGCGAACGGCCACCGTCTATCGCCGGCTGCTGAAGGCGGTGTACAAGCACGTAGGGAAGGACGGAGGCAAGGGGCACTTTCGGGATTTCCTCTCTCAGGAGTTCAGAAAGAACTCGGCTTTGTCAGATCACGAGGCGGCGCGTCAGAAGCTCAAACTCGCAAGCGACTACACTTATTTGATTAACAGCGTGCACCATCACAAAGTAATTATCTTGTTCTACTCGTATTGTTACTGATTTTATTGGTATTATTTTCCTTGTAGAAAATTTTGAGATTAGAAACTCACGGGTTTTACTGTAACTGTTTTAGATTTAAATTAGTGCAGCTGGTAGCAAATTTAACACTTTACATTACATAGTAATGGTAAATGCAGCAGTTACTTACTGGTGTGTGGGTCGGTCATATTATTTAGCCTTAAATTATTCTCTTTCCCAGTGTAAAACCTGAAATAAATACCAAGTAGCATAAGCTTTGAAAAATTTACCTATTTTCTAATATATACTGGTACTGTATGGTAACTGTCTGCACAGTTACTGCATAACATTCAGCACATGATTTATCTTTAGTTCTTTTTGAAGTGGAAACTTAATTATCATACCCTCTGTTTGCAATTTATGTTCACTTATTTGCTATTTTAGTTGAACAAATTGTGATTTATGTGAAACTTATTTATGTTCCTTGCATTTGCAGCAACAAATCAACTTTTTCTTTGTATTGACACCCAAGTCTTTATTTACACGAAATTCTATACTTCTATATATACTCATTTCTTTAGGAGCTGTGACTTTTGGTTCGATTTCCTCTCTGTTTATTGGCTCTGATATGGGGCTGATAGGCTGTTGGATTTAAATCTATTTTTGGAGATTTTTCTGCCAAATGCCCCATTCATTTGAAATTTTAGGACCCAAAAGTCGCAAGCTGCTAAAAATAGTAGTACGAGACCAGACGTTACAACTTGTAGTGCTTCACTTTGATATAGTTCCTGAAAAAGATGCAGTTCTAACTTTTTTTAACCTTTCCATTCTTTTTATTTTTTATCTTGTAATTACCTTGTATCAGATGCCCATTTGATTTATAACTAACAGTGCCAGTGTGCCGCAGTGCTTATTTGTTCTTGGAGATTTTTTATGAAACTCACATAGTCATGTACAGTGTATACAAATTGCTGGTACCGGCTTTTGAAAGTGAAAGTAGTGTAAAATGAATAGCAATAAATTGCTATGCGCAAATGCATTCAATATATCAGTTTGATATTTAATGATTCTGAAAAATGTAGGGCCTTAAAATTTGTTTCTAAAGCTAATATCAGGCATTGACATGCTAATGGAAAAAAATGGTTTTCCCAAGTTGCACTTGGGGCTACTTGGATGATGTATATTATATCACTGAATTTATTATGAAATTATACCAAGTATGGAGTTGATCAATTGGTATAATTATGCAGGATTTGTTGTTCTCTTACAACATAGCTGTGGATCGGTCTGACGAGATGAGGAAAATACTGAACAAATCTGCAGCTAGTGTGGGACTCAGGCTTCCTGATGCTTACCAACCTTGAATTCCCATCTTAAAATTTTTGTAGGTATTTGATAGACATTTGTTTGAATGAATCAATAAAATAGAAGATTGCTTTGGTGTGACTTGGTGTAAGCAACAGCATGCTTCTCTTTAAGTTTTTTCTAAACTCAATGATTTTTGTTTGGTGTTTCATCAGAGGGTTGTGATCATGAAATCCAAAAATTCTTGGGAAATACTATAAAATACATTCTATGAAATAGCTGATAGAGTACCTCAAATGAAATCTTGTATGAAATAGAAACCCAGATTGAAAGACAAAAGTACCAATGCAGCAGAGAACAGAAACTATGAACAATTCTGCAGACCTGTATAATCTCCCAACAAAGTATAATTAACAATGTAGTATGTATCAACTAGGAATAAGAAAAAAATGTTGTTCCAATTCGTTTAGGGTATGCTGGGTTGCAAAATAAAAATAGCTAGAATAGTCAAATCAAGAATAGTTATTGTTTGTCTTATTAGAATAACCAAATCTCAAAATTCTTAAGAGTAGTCTATTCTAGTGTCTTAACTTTGGATTTATTATTCTAGCTATTATATTCCAACCAAACACCGAATAGGCTATTCCGAAGAACCTATTCTCAATCTAACCAAACATATCCTTAATATACCAAAAATGTTCATCCTTTACGACCCAGTTGGTTCCAGGGGCGAATCTTAGTGTACTTCAAAGGTGGTTAAGCCACCTCCGTGGTTTTTTTTTTTACTCCGGTTGGGTTTCATTTCTAACCTACCACACCTTGTTTGGGACTAAAGACTTTGTTGTTGGGCGGACCCAAGATTTTTGTCAGGACAGGTGGGGGGCAAAAAAATATCTTATCAAGTTTAAATAGCTAATCGGATTTAAACCAATTAACTAATTAGGTACTTAATAAAAAAAAACAATGCTTCAATTTATACTTTCTAATACTCTGACTTGTAATTTCTAATGTTTTAACCTATAATTATAATTACTAATCATGCATAATTCATGAAATTTATTTTAATTTTAATCATAAATTTAACCTGAATTACAAATCAAATATGCAGAGGGGGGCAAAATCGATTGAAACGTTCTGATCTCCATTGAAACTCAAAATCAGGGGCACTTGGAACCATGTGGGTCCGCCCCTAGTTGTTGTTGTTGTTGTTAAGTCTTTATATAGTTTCAGGAGTGGATCTCAATACATTGAAAATGTGACTAAGTCACTCCTATGATTTTAAATTTTTAATTATTTCTATTGAAATTTAATTTAATTTTAATTTTTTAGAACTTTCTATATTGTCCAGCCTCTCTCAATAATAATCAAATCTTTACTTGTAGTCTTGAGTTCAAATTCCACTTACCACATTATTCATTTTAATTCAGCCCCCTTTATAAAAAGTTTTTAGTTCTGCCCCTGTGTAGTTTAGTTTTCCTTATAAAATATTAAATTGGTATTTATAGTTTAGTGGTTTAAGTTGTTCGTTGGATTAGGAAGAACTTGCGTTCAAATCCGGACGCACAAAATCATTAACATTTGAATCTAACTTTCAAATTTACTTTAAAAAGGTGATTTTTTTTCTTAAAAACTATGCTGAAGAACCCAGATTCACACGCGATGCATATAGGATATGAGTCCGGATCCTCTGCATTATCTCATTTGAATCCTGAATCCGAACTGTCCGACTAAAATTCAGACCAATTTGGTCCAATGCTAGAATGCACGAGACCCCTTTAAGATTCGTGCGAATATAGAATGAATGTATCGTATTCAAACTCACGTTATATGAATTCATCTGATATAGGCATATCAAAATTTTAATATTCTCTAAATAGCGGATTCGATCAAGATACGTCTGGATACGCGATCATATACGGGCCTCTAGAGCCGTTCCTTCTCTGGCACGAGCTGGAGCCCCTTTCCCCTTTAAATAAAGAGAACAGAGTGGCTCATCGGATATACTTCTTGGATTAATCATGTAGCTACCTAAACTGAATGGCTTTCCTCTAAAATTTTACAGAAGAGTATTGAAAGCGCAAACACTTAGACCTATTTGATTATTTAACTTCCGTTGTATCTTTTTTTTTTCTCAACATGTATTGCAAAGAAAAAAATGGTTTTTATTTATACATGTATAAACCATTTCACAAAGTTAATCTTCTTCATAGTGGGTAGCAAATGAAAGGAGAAAAGAAAAGGCATGATGCTGGTCAAAAACATCTTGTATGATCAGCCGATCAGACCATATCAGATTGGACAGCAACAGTCATCAAATGTCCCTAAAGGCAAAATCCTGAAAAAAAAAAAACAATAGGAACAACACAGTATCAGAGATTAAAACAGTGACAAAAAACCAAAAAGCTGCAAAATAACATGAAATTATATTGTTTCTTAAAAAGGGGTATTTTGTTTAACAGTTTCTGAATGACCCAATGAAACCTCAAAGTTTGTATATGATATATTCATCCCACTGTTATGCCTATTTGACATCTGCTTTGATCACTGGTGGCTAGTTATTTCGGGCCATTTTAAAATCTCAAAATAAAGGTAGACCTAATCTTATGAATTTTAAGATTTTTAGTTGTTCTGTACATGAGAAATGGCCAAAGAATAACATTTAGATAGAGAATCAAGGATCCCTCAGAAAAGCCTAGTTTCCACATGTGCAAAATCTTAGTTCCTCAACCTCAAAATTGTATTATGAGGGAGCCACTGAGAATTCATAATTTGAATACTTAAGATTACTAAATCGTTCATCACAGGGATCCATTTAACAAGAAAAATAGTTGCACAAAAAAAAATCGAATCTCCATTAAAATAACAATTTCTGAGTGTACTCTAAAATTCAACAAATCACATATTTTCCTTCTTAAAAAGAGAAGTAACACAAATGTTCCAGTAAAAAACGAGTTTCCTACACATCCACAGAAGAAAAATATTACTCCCCTTCATATTCCTCTGAATATTCAATTACCCTTACTTCCTTGACTGTAATAATTAGAAAGAGAATTTCAGCAATGGTTCTTTGCAAGGGCACAAGTGACCTTCCAAAAAATGAATAAGAATGACACCAAAATCGTTCTTTCACTAAATACACAAAGCACTTCAATTTACATACCTGACAACAAATTCAACGAAAGTGACCAAATCCACCATTTCCACCACCACTCATGCCACCATATCCACCTCCACGACCACCCTGATAGCCGCCGCCACCACCACCACCAAAGCCGCCACCGCCGCCACCATATCCACCGCCACCACGACCAAAGCCGCCACCACCACCACCACCATATCCACCTCCACTGCGACCAAAGCCACCGCCACCACCACCATATCCACCTCCACCGCGACTAAAACCTCCACCACCGCCTCCAGCAATGGCAGCAGTCTCCTCCCGCTCCCGTATTCGTTCATCCCTCTCCTCCTTCATCTTCTGGACGATCTGCAGTATCTTTGGGTTGGAGAAGCGCTCATTGACAAATTTCTTCTCCTCGAGCTGTATATCTTCAACGGCAAGTGGGTACGGGTTCTTAGGTGGCTTCTTTCCCCGCAATTTGCATATCGCCTTTAACTCTTTGTATGCCTTCATCTTTGCCTTCTTCTCAGCTCGGTATTCCATCTGCATAAAGAACAGTAAGCTCGTGAAAATTCATACAGATTAATATGTTTCTTTTCTTATCTTGGCAAACTACACCTAAAATTTAGAGGTCAAGCAAGACCAATGAAGATGAATAAGTCATCAAAATCTCTTTAATACACATGATACGTCTAACCACTGGTAAGTGGTAACAGAAGACTCATTTGAACCATTTTTATTGGTTCACTTCTCAGCAAATATCATAGAGCAACAAAAGACAAGGTCTTTGGAATTAAGCCTACATTTTCAGTATCCTTCTTCGCATGGAATTTTTAAACTTACACAACATGATGTGTGTGCAGTACTGCATTAATACACTAATCTATGTATTTATTATTTTTTAATTAATAGCCTACAAAAGGAAAAAATTTAAATCAAAATAATTACCTAATCATCATTTGGGGGAAAAAAAACTTGGATTCACAATTACAGTAAAATGTTGGGAATAATCTGCCAAAATCATAATTGAAACAACATGTTAAAAGGAAGGTTATTTAAAGTGCAGGATCAATTACATCAGCAACTGATATGGCTTCCACTTCACCAACACCTTGTTCCATCAGTTCTAATACACGCCATGCAAATATACGTGCAGGAGGCGGGTCAAAGTCACTTAATCTGTTCAAATATAGAAAAGTCAAAAATACAATTTGCTGACCTAAGATTAAGTTTTCTTTTAGTCAACTGTTCACAGAAATTATAAGAGCATTGACAGGATTGAGCGTTACAAAGTGTGCAGTGTAAATTTTTCCAGAACGTACTATCAAGAACGTCCAATTCGCCACCAAACAGTTCAAATAAATTACAAAACTTGTTATGGTTAAAAGCTTAATTCATGCACCTGAAATAAATGTGCAAAATTGTGGATTTAGTCTTCTAAACTAATTAGAACTTGCATCAAACAAAAGAACTGATATCCAACATAAGTTCCTCAAAACAATAATCTAATAGCAAATTTGTGCAAGTAAAAGGAAGAGTAGAGGAAATTACCTAATAGCATCATGATACATGGAATATCTTTCGTGGGCATCGAGAAATTTCTTGACATAATCATCCTCTGGCAATTCTATCTTCTTTATCTTTGCATCAGGTCTAGGAAATGTCACTGGTGGTGCTCTGTTTAGCAAATTTAAAGCAATAGGATCAAAACAGTTACAATCTCCAGTTAAGAGCAGCCTCTGAATAGAAATATTAAATTTAAAGGAGGCACAGAACATAAATATTCTTTAAAACCCTCCAGCATGATGCCCTTAAAAAACCACATAGGTCAGCCACAAGTTCAAAACTTAAAAGCACCTCCAACATGTAAAAACGTAACAGATCAGATCAGAAAGAGCGATGCTCAAATGTTATAAAAGTTGGAGATTAAAAAAATAATAATAATAATAAACGGGATCACTAAGAAACTTAGAATGTTGAAACCAGACAAGATCTAGTGTGGAATGATAGATTTGAAAAGACACTAAATGAAGAGAAACCCAGAGCACCGCAACTTGAAACCAGGCAATGGGGTACAACTTCAAAACCCTAATTAAAAGTCACAAGAGAAGTTGGGCATGAAATCATTACTTTTCCATGGCTTTAAGCCAGGGTGGCGTCGGCATGGCATATCCCTTGACCAGCTTCCTCACCCTTGTCATGAGATCTCCTCTCATGAACGACATTTTCTCGCTCCCTCTCTACCAGAGAAACCGGTGAAAGGTTTAAAGCCGGCGGGGCGAGGCCGAGGCAAAGCTCTTAGTACAGTATAGCTTTTGAGGGTTGAGTTGTTTTGGGCTGAAGCCCAAATTGGATTTATTGGGCCGGATACTTTTTTATTCATGCCCATTCGGCGACACGCCGACACGTTGACCACCGTCACATAACATGTCAAACAAAAGTACCGAACAGTTGTTTCTTGAATGAAACGGGCTTGTAAGCCTTTTATCAAAAAAAAAATGTCAAACAAAATAGCAAAAAAAATTACTAAAAAAATAAGATAATAAGGATTTTCAACGGCCTGTAGCTAGAAATGCAGCCTGTGATTCCTATTAATGGAGGGACGAGGTTTGGTCCAAATGGCTTTGGACCGGACACTGTCCAAAGTCTCTAAAAATCATACGATTAAAGTCCGAATAGTCAATCTGAACCGTTCAACATGGTTTTCATATTAAAATATGTTCAGAGACCAAATTTTATATTTTTTGGAAATTTTTACTATTTTTTAGATACGTACAAAATCACTATTTCTAAATGGTTCAAAAACAATGATTTTGTACGTATCTAAACAAATAGTAAAAAAATTTCAAAAAATATAAAATTTGGTATCTGATCACATTTTAATATGAAAATCATGTTGAGCAATTCGGATCAACTGTTCAGACTTTAATCGTATGAATTTTAGAGGCTTTGGACGGTGTCCGGTCCAAAGCCATTTGGACCAAATCTTATTCCATTAATGGAAGGATTTAGTGAGTCGAAAGGCCAGGAATCCATATCTTGAGATTCAGTTTCAGAAGAAGGTACGCGAAGAGAGGGAAAGAAGAAATTATTGTGCGGAGGAAAAATGTCATCAGTTCTCTTGGTTAGGTTTGACTTCACTTGATTCAGAAGAGAAAATCGAAGAGGAAAAGGAAGGGAGCGGCTATCGTACGGATGGAAGACGAGGTGAATATTGTATAGATTTTTGGCGAAATCTTTCACCTCAGAATTAGAGTGTAAGATCACTGTACAGAGGGAAAATTCACTCCGTCTTCTTCTCTTCTCCTTCCATTGATGAGAATTTCACATTTGATTTTTAGAGCACAACCTAAGTTAACTCAACTTTTGATTAATTAATCTATACCATTCACGTAATCCAATGGATAATAATTACTCTTCTTTCCCACACTGCTGCCGACAGCTGACTGCCCTCTTTTTCCTATTCGCTTCCCACACCAAAAAAAAAAAACTCTCCCATCAAAAGAAAATACCGAGCTTCTCGCTTGAGGCCTAACCCCTGTTTTTCTTCTTCTATGGGTCTGATGGAAGCACCGCAAGCAGAATAGACCATCTCTTCGCTCCCTGCTCAAAATTTTCTCCCTCTCAATTTTGCTTTGTCGGCTGGGTCTCTCTCCCCTCTTTCAATACCTCTCTCACCTTGCTATTCGTCGTCTCTCTCACCTTCATGTACGACGCCTCTCTGATCAATCCAAGCAATAGACCAACACGGCCTCCTCTATATGAAAAGAAAATATGGCACCTCTCTCATCTACATGTGCATCTTCTCTCTCACCTTCCTGTACATGCTCTCTTCTCTGATTGCTCATGTGTCACCTCTCTCACCTTCCTGTGCGAGCATCGTTTCTCTGAGCATAGTTGGTTACTTGGTTCCTTGTTGTCGCTTTTTTATTTGACCTTTCAGTTTGAAGTGGGGTTTTTAGTTGGATTGGGTCAACCATCATTTGTGTTGTTTGATCGTTGGCACCACTTTGAACTTCATTGTTCTTCGGAGGACTTTGACTTTCAACTATTTTTGTGAATATAGGATTGCTAATAGGTGATATTTCAAAATTTTGATTTTTTTTATTAATCAAAAATAAAAAAAAGAAATATCGCAATAGGGTGGTATTTCTGTTGGAAATTGAAATATAGATAATAGGATGACATTTTTGTTGGAAATCGAAATATAGGTAAAATGTGATCATTTATTTTATCCCACTAAATTTAAATTCGTAACCCATTAATCTAATTAACTAAGAAGAGAAAAAAATTGCCGAAGGGGTTAATATATCCCATTCCACATTTTTTTTCTCTACTTAACTTGTTAAATAATAAGAAACGAAAAATAAAAGAAATTGTGAGACATGATAGATTATTCCACTCACAATTTTTTTTTTCCTCTGTTGCTTAATTAGTTAATTAAGTTGGAGGGGTTGTGGATTTAGATTAGTGGAACGTATAATCAATTCTGATTTATCTAGATATCAAAATTTCACCAAATTAATCTCCTATCACGATATTTTATTTATTTATTTTTTATTAATAAAAAAATCGGTTCAAAATTGGAATACCATATGAATTTAATTGAAGCAAATTATTGTTCTTTATTCATTGAATTGTATCCTTTACAGTTTAATACAAATAGTATATATAAACTTTACAAGGCTTCTAGCCGTTGGGAAAATAGAAAAGAAAAGAGCTTTGGGAAAAGTCAACATATTGGTAAGGCATTGACAGCAGCTCTCATTCACGGGCGAGTGAGCTGTGTTTCCTAAACCATACAAATCAAATAAATTAAACAAAGATTAAAATGATTGGAGCATATTACGCTAGATTTGCTGTGAATTGTTGCCTCATGTATTCAGATACTGTATCTGCTCATATATTTTTAACATTTCCTACTGGGTCATTATTCCTTTATTAATAAATATGCGTAATGATTGATTTTGGGGAAGGAGAATCGATCTTTGGGAAGCAACAGTAGACAGTAGTCAGTTGTGGACAGCGGTGTGAGAAAGAGGAGTAATTTTACCCGATAAATTATGTGAACGGTATAAGATTGATTAACTCAAAAATTTAGTTAACTCGGAGGCTATGGATTCAAAGCAGTGTTCTAAATAGCTAGTTATAGCTCCGCTATTATTTTTTCAGACCATGAAAGCTACGCTATGAGATAAAAGTGCGTTATTACAGCTATGACTGCTATAGCTGTAATAGCTGACCGCTTTTACCGCTACGCACTATGCACTATTGCTACCGCTATGCTACATTGATTTTTTTTGCAATTTACACAGGGTTTTGTACTTTTGTTCATATTTTTGATATTACATGATCTGCTATAATAAGTATGCTAAACCGAACTATATGTTTTTGTTCCTATTTGTGATTTAGTCCCTCATTATATATCGGAAAATATTTAAATATTAATTCTTCTTTTTGTTTTCTCTTTGTCTAGTATTCACATATAAAATTATCACTGTTCGTTTCAATGAAAACTTTTTTATTATTACAATATATAAAATATTCAAATAGGTATACTAATTTTATTTCACTTATAAAATTAATTGCTCTTCGTCTAATATAATATGTAGTACTATGAAGTATGAACTATTAAATAATGTTATTTTGTATATCTTTTTTTTTTCCTTTTTATTTGCATGATTGAAAAAAATATAGACTTAGATCAGTTATCATTTAGTTATTAATCCAATTTTTCAATATTGATAGTGTTAATAATTAATAGAAATATAGATTACAAATTTTGAAAATTATGTATGAAAGCTTTCGCTATAGCTGCGCTATTCACTATAGCTTTTTTTTTTGTATCCCCGCTATGCCGCTATAATCGCTATTTAGAACCTTGATTCAAAGACAAGAGCTTCTCGGGTCCCACATGTCAGAAGAGCCAAATTTTGTTTTAGTTCTAGATGATCCCCAGAGTGCTATATTAAGTGCATGTATTCTAATTTTGAGAGTTAAGAGAATTTTTTATACTTCTATACTCAATTTACCCCTTATTCTTTAAATATCTAATAATTTCACATCTTTTTACTTTTATATATATCTAGATTCATTAATACCTTCGGTACATGAAATGAAATAATTGAATGCATTTATATAATAAAAAGAAAGTTTGTTGCTCAATTTTTTTACACGCTAACTTTTTCTATTAAATGCTGAAATTTTTATGTAACAGAACTTGTAATTTCACCCAAAAAAAATTAAGTTTTTTTCTTCCAGTATTCATTGATATAGCAGTGAAAATCAACAGCAAATATTTTCAGCTCATTGTGCAGAGATAGTAAAGATCACCACATATTTATAGTATTTGTAAAATCAATTAACCAGGAAATGACGACCTCTGTTATGAATTTATAGCTCAGAAAACTAACTGAAGCTTGTAAAGTTAACAATTATTAGGCTAATGAAAATATAGATGTGTGTGTGTCTAAGTACTGACAAGTCATTTTACAATAGCATGTAGTGTAGAAATATCAAAGTATGTATCAAAATTTGCAAATGAATAAATTTATTTGTCATTTTTCTTCTAGTGAACTCCAACTTTATAAATTACTAACTATTAAATATGATTTTACATCTAATTTTCAGAAGAAAAGAAGGTCGTTGCACAACAAATAAAAACGACAAAAGTAAATATTATTACGTATTATTACATATATACATTGGAAGTGCGAACAAATTTTAAATTGTAGTGAACAAATTTTAAATTGTAGTTATGCTCAATGGACATGCACGAAAATAATTTAAAATCGAGAATAAGGAAAAAAAAATTAGAAAAAGTAAAATACAAGAAACTTACATGTAAATTTGTGATCTCATCCATCAAACTTTTTCTTATTTTTTGTCGCAACAATTCATGACTCGACATAATTAATTAAAATAAATCCTTAGTATAGAATATAGATGAAACTAGCATTTTTTTCTCTAAAAAATTAATTTTTATCAAAGATAATATTAATACATCATTATCAAATAAATCATAATCCTCAATAACAGCTAAATTATTTTTTTCATTACAAATTATAGTCAACATCATACGAATGTAAGTCATAGCAAATCAAATTTGTCCATAACAATTAACATACTTCCGTAAAAAGAGGGGCCTAATTAAACCGCTGGCAGGTATGATCCTTTGATTCTATTAGATAGTTATCTTTGTAAAGAATCAATTAAGTTTAGAATAAAAAAATGGAAGGTTTTAATTAGGGGCAAAGATGGTATAAAAGTAAAAAATTTCATTGTGCGCTGACCCCTACCCTTTAGGAATTTGTATTCTTTGCACTAACTTTTTTGAGTTAATGCAGAATGAATCAGGACCGTCTGATCCGTATTGGCATGAATATTAATTATATTCCGTGCGTTTCATTTCGAATCAGATTAGTCCGGATTCTAATCAGACGGCTGAAATGTATTAACGCAGAAGATGCGGACCCCAGTTTTGCGGGAGGATCCACTGTCCTTTGGATCTATGAAGTAACTCAAATTTTGAGCCATCCGATCAGAACTCAGAAGGCACGCGGCCCCTTATATACTGGTGCCCAAACATATCTGACGGTCCAGATCTAAAATCAAAATTTTAGTTCAGGTGAAACGAATTTCTGCCCTTTGGACCTTCACACTCTTCTTTCCTGCTCATTGCTCTATCAATCCTTCCTAGCCACTCACCACCTCTCCGATTCCATTAATACCCGGTACGCGCAATATCGCGATCTCTTTCGTCTCCATTAATGGCACCATGCCATTCCTTTCTCCAAAAACCTTTGCTCCTCTCCTTCCTTCTCTTTTTATATCCCCTCTTTCTCCTCATCTCCCCTCCAGGTGACCCCGTTCGCAACACACCCTCCTCTCCGTTTCCCGCTCGCTTCCTCCTCCAATCCCCGCGATCATGCCCTTCCATTCCGATCGACTACCGCACCATCCATTCGTGCCTCTTTGGAGGCAACCCTCGCCTATCGCTCCCATTTCTCGCGCTACTGCTGCTACTGTACTTCCGATTTCTCGCGTTGGCCGCTGGTCGCCATTTCTCTCCGGCTGTCTCACAATTAGTCGATCGGCTGAGGCTGTCCCCTTCCATGGCTGGTGTCACACTCCTGGCTCTTGGCAATGGCGCGCCTGACGCTTTCTCTTCGGCCGCTGCTCTTCGTAGCGGTCTACCTCGTACAGGTGGTCACTTTAGACATTTCACATTTGTGTAGTTTATGTCGGTTTGGTATAAATCCAATTGTGGTATTGGATTGTGATTTGACTAATACCTAACTTTTTCAAAAGTTGGCAGCATTAAAGAAATAAAAATCATTGTTTTGATCTGGTACTGGGCTTGACTGTTACGGGTATAAACAAGCGGTCAGTAAAAGAAGAAATGTATTTTCTTTTCCTTTTTTGATCTAGAGAGGGGAGTTTATAATTTAGTTTTTTTTTTTTTTTTTTGAATCTAGTTTATAATTTAGTTAAGTCTATTTTCTCCCTCCATCAACCCTCCGTTCCACTAATATGGCTGCACTCCTCAAATCATGTAGAAGAAATTTTAGTATTAAACATGCAAAGAAAGGATTATGTAGGGCAGTGAACCCTACACTGTTTTTGACAATTTAATCTTGAAGTTGCACAAGTGGCTCTTATATCTATATTTTAAAAAAGATCGTTACCTTTTTAATTATTGCAACATTTTTTTTGTTTTTGTTTTTATTTAAATTCAATGGTAATAATAAGGTTTAATAGGACTAACAACTGTTTTGTAATATCTCTAATTATGTATATTCCATTATCTGGAGAGACTGGAATGCTTGGGGGTTTGTTGCAAAAATCTCGCATGTAATTTTGTATCCTATTTTTCTTTTGTTTTCTTGTTTCTAATTTAATTTTGTATCATCTTCTTTACCAGGCCTAGCAGCAATTCTCTCAGCTGGTGCTTTTGTTTCTGCCTTCGTTGTAGGTGCTGTGGCAATCCAAGCAGCCCCTTTCTCCGTTGAACCATCCTCATTTATCAGAGATGTGTTCTTCTACCTGGTTGCTGCCTCAGCACTGTTTTATGTGTATCTAAGTGCTGAGATATACCTTTGGCAGGCTGTTGGGTTTGTTGTGTTCTACTTATTCTTTGTTGGGTTCGTCTTTTACATGGATTATTTTTCAGTGGAGGAGAAGAGAGAGAGAGAGGTCGAGTTAGAGATGGGCAGTGTTCAGAGAGAAGAGGTCTTGAAAGATTTTCAAGATGGGAAGCATGAGTTCAGTAATGGTGGGTTTCTCAGCAAGGTATGTGAATGGTATGTACCTGACTCACCCATAATATGATACCTGAGGTAATTTAAGTTAACCTCAACCAGCCACAATTGCAGCTCAATTATACCTAAATAAGGTAATTGTGCCTCAACTTGTTTGGGACTTAAGGCTTGGTTGTTGTTTTTGTTGTTGTTGTAAGGTAATTGTGCCTCAATTAGCCTCACTTGACCATGTTGGCTTCGATTTCTCCTCAGAATTGAGGACGAAAAAGGTGGCAGGTGTAGGAAGCCTGAAAAACAAGTGGACAAGATTATATTGTTAACCTGTTAAAACTCATTAGACTTCCTTTCTTTAATTCAATTTAGGAGTCAATTCTGTATACAATCAATGTTGTAATTCTAATTTTTTTTTTTTTTTCTTCTTCAGGTGACACGGATGTTCGACTTACCTGCAGTCATTATTCTGAAACTAACAATACCATCTGGACAGAAAAATTTCTACGCCTCAGCAAACATAGCTTTGTGCCCTATTTTCATTGCATACTCTCTAAGCTCTGTTATTCCACTAAACACACGCATTGTGTTCCTCCTTCCACAAACCCATTTCCCCCTCTGGTGTATTATCCTTTTAATTAGCTTCGTTATGGGGATATCTCATTACCTTTTTGAGAGGAATTCGTCACAAGAAGAGAAGGAGAGTGTAGTTGTGACCATAATTTCATTTGTGATGAGTGTGTTTTGGATCTCTACAGTGGCTGGAGAGCTCCTGAATTGTCTTGCGGCAATAGGTATTGTTAAGCTGGCAAGTGTTTTATATATTTTTTCTTTGTAATGTTTGGTTCAGCACCAGTGCCCTATATGTTCCTTTTTTTGTCAAATTTGTGCTTCATTTTGGTGCTTAATCAGATTTCATGCTGCTCCTTGCTATTATGTAACAAGTCAATACTATACTTGTCAGTGCTGTTATATGCCCCCCCCCCCCCCCCCCCCCCCCCCACCACCCTAATAATAATAATATTCCAGGCAAATATTGAACTGCACATTGGGACAGGTGCCCTATGCCAACAGTACGTTAAGCAACCCGTTATACTTGAAATTAAACCTCATTGAAAAGGATATTCACATTCCATTTTTATTTCATTTGTTGTGTTTTCAACTCAAAATTCGTTACTCTAATTAGGTACTATTATGGACCTCTCTCCAACCATACTAGGCTTAACCGTCTTAGCATGGGGAAATTCAATTGGAGACCTAGTTGCTGATGTGGCACTAGCCAAGGCAGGCCAGCCTAAAGTTGCCATAGCTGGCTGTTTTGCGGGGCCCATGTTCAACATGCTGGTTGGTCTAGGTACCGGCCTGGTGGTACAGTCAGCTAGGGTTTATCCCAATGCTTATAAACTACAGTTCAATACTAATATTGTGTTTGCATTTGTGTTTCTCCTGTTGAGTTTGATGGTTTCACTGCTAGTAATTATGTGGAGCCGGTTTCGAGTGCCTCGAATTTGGGGCTATTCTCTTGTTGGGATGTATATAGTTTTTACTGTGGCAAGCCTGTTTATTTCAAGATATACAGCTTAGAGGAATACGTATCCTCTCAGGTATGTGCAAGGTGGGGTCCACTACCTCATATTAACTCAAAAACAGTACAGTGCCTATTCAGAGATGGCGCAGGGGCAGTATTATTTGTGCTTGAGATTCGTGCATAGTTAAAAGAACAGTCCGGATCCACTAATTTTAAAGATTCCCTTTTACGGTACAGGGGAGGATCCGAATTCCCGCGTAGAGGTCTATTTGGTTAATTTTTTTCCTTTCAATGTATAAAGATCTCTCGTAGCTTTTGAAGAGGATCTAGGGTCTGTTCTTGAGGTATGTGTCATGTGTCTTATTATTTTGAAGCGATAATTGTAACCGTAAATATGTGTAAATTTTTGTTATGTTAGCACGTCATGGTGATTTAGGAAGAATATATGTGGTAGTTTTTTTTTTTTTTTTTAAATTTCATTTGCATTGTTTTTTTATGCTTCCTTTTTCAATGCCAGGTAAATAATCTGACAAGAGTACTTGTAATTTTCATTCATTCCAAAATAATTAGAAATTTTGACTTGTAAAAAGTTTATTCTTCCTTTTTCATTGTGTCATTATTTTATTCTTTGTTAGTTGAATATTCGTTTAACAATATACAGAAAATTGCTTACATACAATATTTGCATTGAATCAAGATATAAAATGAGGGAGAATTATTATTTAATTACTCTTGAATTATAAAGGAAAATAATTAAACACGACTTAACATATATTTAATAAAACTTTCCGTTGTCAGAAATGAAAAATGTCATACTCCTGAAAATTCAAAACTATATATTTAGGAAACAAGAAATAGTCCCATTTGAGCACTACGAAATTAAAATATGTATCTATTACAGTAGCAACAATTTTTTCTTAAATGCAAGTCAATGAGCTCTATAATCTGAAAAATAATATGGTGAAATCTTCTTTGGAAACTACAACTAAAAATGATTAATTAAAAAACTCAAAACTGAAGACAATAAATCGGAAACAAAACCGCAAGTTACTTTTTAAAATTTAGATTTAATATTAATCTCTATCTTAAAATAATAATAAAACTTGAAACCTGTTGAGCATTTTTAGAAAATGAAAAAAATTAGCAAGACCATTATTTGAGCAGGTTCTAGAGACGTAAAGAATGCCTTGATTAATTAGTGGTCACAGCCGGACAACTCTAGACTCGTTACTTTTCTTTCAGGAGCATTCCAGAGCTAGCATGATTGACCCTGAGAGATCTTCGATCTTATTCCCCTATAAATACACACCATATCACACACATCACCACCAACAAAGAGTGACATAATACCATCAGCCACTGAGCAAATACCTTTTGCTATTTTCCACATCCCACATCTTTTATTAAAACAAAGAAATGTCGATCGTCAGGAGCAACATCTTCGACCCATTATCACTCGACCTCTGGGACCCCTTCCAAGGCTTCCCTTTTGACAGCCTCCGCTCCATCAGCACCGCGAATGACACTGGTGCTTTCGTCAATGCACGTATTGACTGGAAGGAGACTCCAGAGGCGCATGTCTTCAAGGCGGACCTTCCCGGAGTCAAGAAGGAGGAGGTGAAGGTTGAGGTGGAGGAAGGCCGGGTGTTAAAGATCAGCGGGGAGCGCAGCAGGGAGCAGGAGGAAAAGAACGACAGGTGGCACCGTGTGGAGCGGAGCAGCGGACAGTTCATGAGGCAGTTCAGGCTGCCTGAAAATGCCAAGGTCGATCAGGTCAAGGCTGCCATGGAAAACGGCGTTCTTACGGTTACTGTGCCTAAGGAGGAGGTGAAGAAGACTGAAGTGAAAGCTATTGACATTTCCGGCTGAGTTCCTTGCATATGTTATATCTAATATTACAAGATGTTTATGTTGTAGTTTATCTTTATTGTGAGTTGGTTCTTTGTGTTGTTTGAGTGATTATGGATGTGCACAAGCATTTTGAGTTTATATGAGAGGTCGGGTGTATCTTTCATCTTGCGCTGCTATAAGCTAGAACAAGAGAGGTGCAGCTATGCATAGCTTGTAATAATAAATGGTTGTTCTATAAATAAAGCTTTGATTTCTTAAAATATTGCTAGTCAAATTAAGTAATTTCTTTCATTTAGTGGCTTTGTTTTTCCGTGCACATGCAGAAATTTGTCCTCAATTCAACATGAAATGGCATGGTAAGATTTGTCATTTTTTTTTCAGACACTAGCATGCACTTTCTAGCAAAGCAAAATTGAAAAAAATCATTTCAGGTTTAATAACATATTATTTTAAGTCACATCAAATTTTTTTATATTTTAATTTAAATTATTAAAACTTTAGAAAAAATATAAAAAATATATATGAAAATTTCTAAAATAATTTTTTTAGAAAAAATATTAGAAAAATATGAAAATTTCTAAAATAAATAAATAATGTTGCAAATATTATTTTTTTTAGAAAAGATTGTTGTGCATCTGACATTACTTTAAAAATTCAAATTACAAAAATTTATTAGACTAAACTAGAGAAAATAAAAATCAGTACTATATGAGTATCAGTATAAAAAAAGTTAAATACTCTATACATTTCAAAAAAATTGGATACTCCATGTTTTATACCGTGACGTGACTTGATGTGACGTGTAATTTTCGTCCAAATGCTGTCACGTCACAGGAATAATCACGTCACGCATCACGTAATCGACATACGTGACGTGTGACGTGTGACGTAACGTGACGTGACTAATCACACCATGACATGACTACTCATGCCATAACAAATTTCCTTCACTAGACCAAACCCTAGATTTTGAGACAAAGTAAACGGACTACGCATGTTAGTAAAATATAACTTCCACAAGTTAATGTAAAGTAAAAGTAAACATATACATAAAAAAAAATCCACCATCTCACTTACGCTCTGATCGGAAGGGAGGGTTTCTCGCGGAAACGAGAATGTGAAATAGAATTGACGCTTCTCCTTTGATCGGAACAGAGCGACCAATCGGAAAAGAAAAGAATCGGCGCGATTTGGAAGCGTCGAAATCGCGAAAGAAAAATCCAGCGAAAAAGCAAGAGATTTGGCGAGAATTGTTTTTGCTGGAGTGAAGTGTCGTTTTTGTTCTTTCTTCTTCGCTTTACTGCAGAGAGAGAAGGGTGATTATTCAACTATTCAAGTGCTGTGGAAGCTCCGAGAAGATAATTTTCTTCTTCTTCCCTTTCAGACTGCCATTTTACTTAATTTCATCATCTTCTTCTTTTCTTTTGAACAATTTTTCAAACCCTAAGTAATGTCACTAGAGTAATTTTAAGCAATACTAGTGGCTGTTTGGAATAGTTGTATATTGAATTCTTTTATTCTTTTACGACTTTTGATCAACAAAATTCAATTCACAATCATTTCTTTTCTTGTTTTTTCTTTTGAAGTGAACTCTATTTTTCTTAGTTCTTATTCCGATCATAGTGTTAATCTGATTTTACCGTTATGACACATCAATATTATTATAATTCTTTTACAATTGACTGAGGACCCGCCCGACTACGTAAAAAAAAAAAGGCGGGGTGGGGCGGAATAAAACACTTCGGAAGTCGGAACAGACAGGTTCCGGGCCCAATTATTGAGAAAAGATTGTATTAGATTATTTTCTATTTGATAATATAATATAGATCCTGAAATTTTTTATAAATATATGGCCTTGAACAAGTTGTCGGCCCAGTCTGAGTAAATCATTGGGCAGGAATATTGTTCCATAGACAGGCCGGTTCCAAGTGCACATAAAGTGATGAGTGATCCATAATGTTTAATTAGTCCGTTAAAAAGTCAAAAGTTATTGTACTTAAAATTGATTTTTTTTTCTTTGTACTTTTTGGGGTACTAAATTTATTAAAAACGTTTTTCTGGTCAGATATTTTATGTGTGCAGTTTTAACATTAAGAAACCTTTTTCAAATCGTTGTTAGAATTAATTATCAATCAATCGTCAGCTTTATGCTGACCTTCAAAAGAAAAATCGTTGTTAGAAATTGACTTTACAATAAGTTCTGCAAGAGCTAGAGAGATTTAATTTGCATGATTATCATGCATATAGTATTTGTTTTAAATATAAACTAGCGAAATGCCTCGATATGTAGAATGTATGAGTTGTTTGTTGGTGATATAATGAAATAAAAATAGTACATATAATGCAAGTATTAGTTTACATATATAAAGATAGTACAAAAAAGAAACTATAACAACAAATATGCAAGTATTAATTTACAATAACATACATGAGTATTATGAAACAAAAACTTGTGTGAAAGTTATGAATCTCTTGAACAACCACAGTTGTTAGAAGATGCATTTCAATAGTAAAAAAAAAAAATCCAATATCCTTATATAACCAACGAAACATGTAATATTCTACACAAACAAATATTAGAAAATACATTTCAATAATGTAAATTCCAATATCATAGCCTACCGCATGCAACAAGAATTCGTATCCTCTGCATTAACTCAAAAGCGAATCTTTTGAGTTAATGCATCTAGACCATTCAATATGCTTTATGATCCGTGCGGACTAGATCCGCACTAATATTAAAAAATATCTGTGTTAAAATTAGACGATCGGATTAACTCCGTTAAATTCAGATGGTCAGATACATTAACTCAAAAGATTTTGTTTTGAGTTAATGCAGAGGAGACGTGTTCATGTGACACCGGGTGTGGACCAGTGTTGGTATGCACTTTGTTTTACTGGCTTACTAAATAGTAAAAATATTTTGAGTTAATTCAGACTATTGAATTTTGTACCCATCTTAATAAATAGTAAAAAATTCAAAAAAAATGTAAAATTTGATCTGGAAGTACATTTTATTTAGATAATCACATTGAACGGTTTGAATCGTACATATATATAGAGAGAGAGAGAGAGAGAGAGTAAGGCTACCATGCTTTGCAAATTAAAGTTGGTGTTTTAATTTTCGCTCATATCTCTATTGTCCAGAAAATCGTTGATCCGGTGGTCCAGAAATTTATTAAGCTACTTTGAAAATTTTTTACTGTTGGAAGTTTCGAATCGACAATTTGAATTTTGAAAATGGAGATATGAGCGGGAAGTAAAACACCTTCTATACTTTCCAAAGCAAGTTAGCCCATCTCTCTCTATATATGGAAATAAATATTTTATGTTTGAATTATCCTCATACCAACAGAGCTAGTGAGACTTAGCAAATTTAATTCATGTTAAAAAAAATATCTTGTAAATAGTGAGTTCAAATGCAACTTATTTTTTTTTGGGAAAGATTTAAATGCAATTTAAATCCTCAAATTTTGAAAAATAATTCCGATCTATTATTTAGTCCATAGAATTAGAGAAGGAAAAACGTGACAAGCCGTGATGTGACGTGACAATCACGTCGTGATTTGGTCACGTGACGTGATTAATTATTTTTTTCACGTGACGTGACGTGACGTGACGTGACGTGACGTGACGTGACGTGACTAAAATAGCAGCAGACGATCACGTCACGCGTAGTCACGCCGTGATCACGCGTGACGTGACATAACGTGAATTAGTCACGTCAATTTTTTTTTATATTTTAATTTATATTGTTAAAAATTTATAAAAAAAAATATGAAAAATTCATAAAAAAAATAAAAAAAATAAAAAAAATGAAAAATTCTAAAAAAATTGAAATGAGTAAATAATATTGTTAAAAATTCAAATTATAAATATTTATTAAGCTAAATTAATAATCTCAACCCTGATTGTACATATTGTACCCATAATCTTCATAATTGTGATCACACGTGACTATACGTGACCACGTGACGTGACGTGACGTATAATTTTCATAGAATGCAGTCACGTCACGTCATGTAATCGACACGTTACGTGACGTGACTCGTCACGCCGTGACAAATTTCCTTCTCTACATAGAATGGCCAAAATCAATTACACAAATAATTGTGCCAATTTTAATAATATTTATCTTGGTCAACTATAATTATTAATTAATTATAGTGCTGAAGAGTTGTTGAAAGAAATTAATGAAGGCGGCACTTCTCCGAGTACAATTTATAATTTCCTCCGGTGATATTTAATACATAATATCTTAATCAGCATTTTTCTTTTCTTTCTTCACGATAAATTGCCAAACTTTTAAAAAGTGGCGGCAGTTAATGACGAATAATTATTTAATGGTTTAATGAAACTTCATGTGAGTTGAAACAACTATTAAATTGTAATAATACTACATTTCTTATTCTTTTAATTTTACAAAATCCAAATCATAAACTGTATATCTCTAAACTTAATAACATAAAGCAACATAAATTCTAATAAATTAATGCAGTAAACTACCGCTTCAATTAGGGGTGTCAACGGGTACGGTAAGGGTCGGGTGGAAGGCATTTCATACTCATACCCGTTACAAATTGATTTTAACCGTACTCTACTCTTACCCGCTACAAATTATCAGTTTGTTCTCTTATATAAATTGTAATGAAAATTAATATAGACATCAGAATATAGATATTAGCAAGACTAGCTAGCTAGGATATGTAGTGTGCGTGCGCATGAGTGTCAAGTTAACAGCAAACAAGTTACAATGATGCAAATATTGGAACTTGTCCCACATTTCCAAAATGAGAAAAGGTACATATACATATACGCAGAAAGCAGTAGACAATGAGAAGAGTGTACCTTAACTGGTGGATTCATTGGCCTTGGTCGACAAGGAGAGCTCATCTTCTAGTTAAAAATTTAATCGGCTTCAAACTATACACAGAGCTTTGATCCTGAGTTGCTATATTTATAGAAAAATCCTAACAAGTGCATGTAATTGGATGGAATATTCCCGTATGTTCAAGTTATTCCAAAGCATGTAATTAAATTAACAGCTATCACATTAATTTTGCATGGAAAAATAACTGAGTTGCTAGTGAATTTACCATAAATTAATTCAAGTTATATTAAAGAGGGTACCTTCACACCTAGCATATTTTTGCCAATAGTTTGTAAATTACCTCACTCTGTATCTAGGATATAATATGGAGAAATTTCTGCTAAAATTTATTTTTCTGACTGAGTCATCTACCCTACATATTCTTATCATCGATCTGTTTTTATATCATATAGCATATATACACTACAAAGAGTGGGAAAAATAGAAACATACAAAAATTTGTTTCTTCCATGGACGAGGATAAAATTGTTTAACAACGTCGATACACAGATACTTGTGAATACTCCCGTCAGTAATATTGACCATATTTTCATAAATTACAATTTCTGGAGTACGATAATAGTCATTTTTTATTCTCGTAAAACATATTTTTTTTTAGATTAAATAAGACAAGTCTGACGTCCACTTGTTATGTCAAAGAATGCATTACCAAACTGAAATTGTCAGTCAATATATATCAATAATGACTTGAAGTGAAATAAAAAAATATATATATGCCGCATATATTTTGTTCTATATATGTTTGTATATATTCTTAATTTATAATATTTTCATACCACATTTACTGTTTAATTCTTAAATAATTATGATCGCCCATTTTTCTATCAGTGATAAATCATATCTACTAATGCAATTACCATGATCTTGCTATGGACAAATTTAGGACATGGGTTGTCGTATACTTTTATGCAATTACTCCTCCGGTGTGGCTGGAGAGCATGTGCTGACAAAGATGGAATTTTGGGTTGAAGAAGCTTGCTTGGTCAAATTTGTTCTTGACCAGATTACTTGCCTTCCATATATTTATATATATATACATACATACTATATCGTTTTTTATTCTGATTTTTTACACTGATTTGACAGATAATTAAATTTATTAGGGATTTATATATGTAGACTCGGCAATGTGACACATGTCATTCACCTGGAATGCTCCCAATTCAACTGCACCTTAACTTAATTGAATGTCCAAACTAATTCCATTCGTATGTGTTTAAGGGAAAAGTTCCATGGAACTACATACACATAAGAGAAATTCTCGTTAATTAATCAAAATTATACATAACCATGGATTTAATAATGCCGGATATATTTAATTTATCGGATCAATATTCCTAGAAAAGTGGTAGAAATTTTTTACGGTTCGTTGCCAAGGACACAAATTAATTCGATTGGTCTTTCTTTAAGGAGAATGTAATTTCACTGTTTGACTTAACCAAATTAAGAAATTGCCCCGACAGAGAACATATCATATAGTCACACACAGCGAATGCCACGCGGAGACTGCTCAATTAATTGCATGTAAATTAACGAGGTAACGAGGAGTTTGAAACAGTCCCTATATATACCTAGGATTTTCCTGAATAAATTTAAGGAATATCTCAAGTAAAATCCACTATTTTTCTTAGTAAACTTCCTCAATAACCGACTATAACCTTCTTATAAATATCCCTAATATCTCATCATATTCCTCATCTAAAACCTCATCAACAAACTTAGAAACTCATCTTAGTTACGTTACGACTCAGCATTCAAACCTGCTAAACAATGAGCTCCCCTGATGTAAGAGGAACTAAGAAACCTAAGCGGCACCCGTTATGTCCAGGGAAGAGCGGCCAATGCCAATTTCCAGGCTGCAGCTGTCGTCACAATGCACAAAATTCAATGTTCTCGACTGATCACGATGATACTTTCTCGACAGATCATGATGATGCTTTCAGCGGTTTATATGAAGATAATGACATGCTCGATGCTTCTCAGCGACTCGGTGCTGCTTCTGAATTAGTAACTGATAATGTTAGGGAGTTTGATGATGAACCATAAGCAAACAAAGATTAGGGAGGTGTCTAACATTATATATAATAGGCAGGAACAAGTCTTGCTTGAATTCTGAAATGCCAGGGACATATATAGGTCGTAAACTTGTCAATTCATGTACAAATGTGTAGGATATGTATTAATTTTTTTTTTGGTGTTTAATTTGGTGGATTAGATAGTGTAAGAATGGAAGTAACTGTAAGCTAGTGAACATTAGCTCAAGCCAGAAAAAAAAAATCATGTAATATTCTTTCTGTTGATTAATAAAAATAATTATATATATAGGAGATTCAAAAGATTCAAACTGTGAAATGAAAGTAGTCGAATTAGATGCCCCGAGGCAAGCAGTCACTGAATCTGACAGACACTATGCGCCTGGATAACCTTTTCTAAAAAGAGCATAACTTGTGTTAATACTAATTAAGCTTGAAGTAGTCTTTGATGAACCAATAAGAGTATTGTATTATAGGAAACAATATGAGATTAATTGTACATACGTAGATCCAGAATCAGAATGCTTAGTTAACAGTCATGGTTGTTATTACAAGTTCTCTTAAACTGGTTTCTTTCATTTTCTCAAAAAATATTCTGCAGTTGAATAGCTAGGTTTCTAATTAGTTTGATGAAAAATGTGATCCAAATTAAGGACCAAAGATGTTATTCTTTGAAGCAGATCATGTACTATGTTTCCTCCTGTTTTCTGATCGGTAGAGAGTCAATTACATACATATATAGAACCTCCTGCATGTTTCCACAATTTTGTTTTGATCAGAGCTTTGCGTTAAAGCCCGAAGAGAAGCGCTGCAACATCGATCTGGCCTATTTAATCAAGCTCTTCTATTTTACAAATTACATGAAGTTTGTCTCTATATTCTCTCTTCTCAGATGTTGGGGCAGCTCCTCTGTTTTACCAAATTACAGTTGGGCTAATATTCACTCATTTCAAATCCCTACGTATTAATTATTTAATTTACCTCGTGATACTTTTATTAAACTAATACATATTTTAAAAAAATGTTGCACAAAGAAAAGCCTAGTATACACAGAGACCAGTGAATTTTACTGATTTAATTAAAGATGCCGAAATGAACGTAAAGAATAATAAGTTCCAAGTTAATTATATGAACAAAAAACTAATAGTGTATAATAGTATACACCATATCACTACCACAAAAATGAGTTAATCTGTACGCTAATTATTCTTCATGTATTGGAAGGAATCGTATTATTTAATAATTTGACTCATATCTACTTATTGAATATTTTCTTTTAATATAATTAAAAATTCAGTTTAATATTGTATAAAAAAAATATTCAAGTCAGGATACAATCAAAAACTAAATACTAGTTGATCTCCAGAGAAATTTATCAGGCAATGAAGGAACAATTTTGAGAGATCAATTTTCTATGAAACAGATGATTTGCATGAAAATGTCATGCAAATTACAACTTCAGAAAAATGAAGTTCTTAGTTTTGATTTGTGAAAGTGTACATAAAATTTGGTCAGAAAACCCATGAATCTATGTGAAATTAATGATTCATTTCATTGAAACCAAGGAGATTTTTCCTTAAATTACCAAAAGGGATGTTTCCTCGATTTGAAATATTCAGAGAATTTCTCTGGCTACTTCCTTAAAATTACCAAAATTAAGGAATGTTTCCACCTGCAGTTTAAAATTGTGACATAATTAGATTGAAAATGCAAGATATAAGTAGATGACTGATTTTATTGATTATTTCAATCACTATATTTGCATTTATACATGTCATTGTTGACAAAAAGAAGTTTAGTTGTCCATTGTTAATTCCTTAATTTGTATTGGTTTTCATGTCTGGTCTGTGAAATCTTTGTAATATATTGGGTTATGCCTTCTCATAAATTTTATGTAAATATGTTTCTTGTATTTATGAATTTTCATTGTAAAATTCCGATTAGTGAGAACATATCAGAATGCTTTTAATTGTTTTGGTGAAATGAGATATCATTGTCTCTATTACATATATTGGGCTATGAAAATTGAGAAACAGTTCAACTTTTTCTGTTGAAGTTTCCTCTTGTGATGTATAACATGGGTGCTGATATATATATATATATTGCACAGAATAATAGGCTGTTAACCGAGCAATGTGTAAAGGACAAAAAGAAAAATCATATACACTATATCTCACTTTCTCGGAAAAACATCATAATTCAGGACCCATTCCAGTAACCACTAACCACCAAACAAATACAGAACCAGCCTTAAAAAGTGTTGTATAAAATTGATGGCCGGTTTGACTCAACATATATAAACTTCATGTAATTAATAGTATATATTGTTTTAATAACACTCTCTTAACGGCATGCAAACTTCCGTATTAATTGCATGGGAATTTTCAATTTCATTTACTGAAGTATACCGTCTCCTAGGATATTTCCTGTAATCTCGAATATTTCATACCTTTGAACAGATATGAACGATTCAATTAGTCACATTTATGTAAATTACCAACAATTAATTATATTGTAAATTACCTGCACCTTCAATAGCAACTTCCCAATTACGGATCTGACATATAATAATCGTCAACTTCTGAAAATTTCTGCATGACATATATTTATATATTTCATCCGTGCTGTTTACCACCTTAATTTACTTTAGAAAAGATTATTGCAACAACATGCATGATCTTCTATATATTTGACATAAAACATAACACCACCACGGCACCACATATAAAGAATGCGAAATAATGATTAGACATTAATTTTCATTATATACAAAGTCACAAAATATAATTATATATTGTCATTACAACTACAAAGTCACAAAATATAATTATCATATAAAACAAATTAAAACACAAATTAGGTATATAATTACAACTATATATGCAAATATCATGTAAACAGGCATATATACAAAATTACAAATACGTATCTATATATACAGGACATGAGAACCTGCTACACGTACGCTACAGCAGATGAAAGTACGTAATTAATTAACTATTTACACACACATAAATTGTATATATCACTATAAACAAATGAGTCACGTCATCTTTTTTAACACTATATCTTCCTAATTGTAAGTTGAAGAATCCAGGTTCAGTACCAGTGTGAGACATCCTGAATTTTTAAGTCCCTGCATTGTGAATGCAAGTCTTTATTGTGCAGCGCTTTTTCCCAGGACATGCAGGGTGTATCTGCCAATATCTAGTTTATTTATATCAGTTTGCATGTTCTCTTATAGAAATTGTAATGGAAATTAATATAGACATCATAATATAGATATTAGCAAGACTAGCTAGCTAGGATATGTGAGTGTGCTTGCACATATGTGTCAAGTTAACAACAAACAAGTTACAATGATGTAAATATTAAAACTTGTCCCACATTTCCAAATGAGAAAAAGTACATATACTGATATACATATACTCAGACAGAAGTAGACAACAATGAGAAGAGTGTACCTTAACTGGTGGATTCACTGGCCTTGGTCGACAAGGAGAGCTCATCTTCTAGTTAGAAATTTAATCGGCTTCAAACTAGTTATATCTTGTTCCTCTATCTATACACAGAGCTCTGATCCTGAGTTGCTATATTTATAGCAAAATCCTCACATGTGCATGTAATTGGATGGAATATTCCCGTATGTTCAAGTTATTCCAAAGCATGTAATTAAGTTAACAGCTAGCACACTAATTTGTATGGAAAAAATAATTGAGTTGCTAATGAATTTACCATAAATTAATTCAAGTTATATCAAAGAGAGTACCTTCACACCTATAGCATAATTCTGCCAATAGTTTGTAAATTACCTCACTCTGTATCTAGGATATAATATGGAGAAATTTCTGCTAAAATTTATTTTTCTGACTTTGTCATCAATCCTACATATTCTTAGCATTTGTTTTCATATCATATAGCGCATATACACTACAAAGAGAGGGAAAAATAGAAACATACAAAAATTTGTTTCTTCCATGGATGAGGATAAAATTGCTTAGTAGTGTCGATACACAGATACTCGTGAATACTTCCGTCAGCAATATTGATTATATACTTAAAAATTTCAATTTCTGAAGTCTTACCGTCTCACCCTCGACAATAGTCATTTTTTATCTTCATGGGTAAAACATATTTTGTAGATTAAATAAAACAAGTATAACGTCCAAATTGAAATTGTCAGACAAGTCTATCGCCCACTTGTTATGTCAAAAATTAATATTTAGAATGCATTACCAAACTGAAATTGTCAGTCAATACATATCAATAATGACCTGAAGTGAAATAAAAAAAAATAGGCCGCAAATATTTTGTTCTATGTTTGTATATATTCTTAATATATAATATTTCCATACCACATTTACTGTTTAATTCTTAAATAATTATGATCACCCATTTTTCTATCAGTGATAAATCATGTCTACTAATGCAATTACCATGATCTTGCTATGGACAAATTTAGGAAAATAAATATGCTATTATTCCAAAGGGATAACAGAACCCTGTTATTCCGATCTCAGCTATTGATCTTCGTCGAGATTCGCACATGAAAAAAGAATTTCATTAAAATTTGTGCTTGAAAAACTTTGAATGATTGAAATAATAATATAAGATCCTATAATTCCTTTGGAATAACCAGTGTTGTAAAATGCGGTCCATGCGGCCGCATATGCGTATGCAGTCCGATTCCGCATAAAAATTTCCATGCGGTCTCAAATATGCTGTTTTGCATATGCGGCCGCATATTGGGCCGCATATTTCCGCATATTGGTCTGCATATGTGCGATTGAGCCGCATATGTCCGCATATTGGTCCTCATATGTGCGAATTTATTGTTTGAATGATTTTAATGGGAATATATTGCATGTTTTGAATGGAAATAAATTAATATATAATTTAAAATCCGCATATATGAGTCCGCATGAAATTCCGCATATGCGGTATGCAGTGGCCTTCTGCATGCATGAACAAAACCGCATTTTACAACATTGGGAATAACAGCAGATTTATTTCCCAAATTTGTTGCTGACAAAGATGGAATTTTGGGTGGAAGAAGCTTGCTTGGTCAAATTTGTTCTTGACCAGGTTACTTGACTTCCATATATATTTATATATATATACTAGTATCGTGCCCGTGCAATGCAACGGGACACATTATAAGAGAAAAAACATTCCAATGAAAATAATAATTATTAAAAATTAAAGGACATGATCTTTGAAGAGAATTTATATGATTCTGAATTTTTAGTTACGTGATCTCTAATAATAATTTGATAATGTGATGATTCTATATTTTTAAGTACCAATGATTTCAAATAATAACTCGATTCGAATCTAATATCAAATAATTACTTTTCTCAGAACATACATAATAGCTCGACTCAAATTAAATATCAAATACAGTAAAACAATTCAATATCGACATACAACATGATATCAAATAACATAAATAAAAAGTGCCATTATATATTTATATACATAATGATATTTTTTTTACGAAGTTACAAATTCCATCAGTTACGAACTCTAATAAATCAATTGTACTGCTACAGAGAGAAATTGCCTCAAAAATTAAGTGCAAACTAAACCTAATTATTCTATCTATTAACATTACAAGATTGTTAATGGTAATTCATTTTTAGCTGTTGTTCGCTATTCTGACAATCAATATTCAAAAATTATTTCGGGAGAATGACTGAACCAGTTTTTTTGTTCTTTTTATGAAAATGTGTCTAAACCTGTTCTGTATGCTTAATATAGCCAATCACTTAAATTCATGCCATTTCAAAGGTTATACGTCCTGGTAATGTGCCTATTTAGGGATGCAGAGTTGAAGTCCCTAATTTAAAAGTAGTTATATAAAACATCAATTCCCAATTTAAACCAAATTCACAATTTGGAAGTAGTTATAAAAGACATCCTACTTGATGTTGTTTATTTCCAGTCCCAATGTTCAAATTTTTAGGTGAGCATCAGTAACTTACAAAGTACCAAAAAAACTAATGAGATAAAAAATTAACCAACCAAGGTAAAATAATTAAGAACTAAGACATGAAATAGTTAAGCATACCTCCTTTTTTATGATACCAGTGATTTCATTATGCTCATCCAGTTTATCATCCAATATCTAAATGCGTTGTCAGATGCCACTTGGCTGACTACAAATAAAAAAAAGTTCACAATACATTTCCTACTCAGTTTGCATAGTAATCCTTGCTCTGAGCAAACATTCTTGTACAATAGTTTGGACAAAGCCACCAGTTTGATTGAATTACTGAAACAACAATAGCTACGTGATTAATAAGGAAACATTAATGGGAGATAGCCAGAAATATAATAAGGAAATATGAATAAGGAAACACTTCAATCTTGTTTAATTTTCAAATTTAATAAGGAAATATAAGGAAATGGCTTATGTGTGGCGATATAAGGAAATGGCTTATGCTCTTTAAAATTGAAACGCTTCAATTTGGCAATATAAGGAAATGGCAATTAAAATTGAATAAGGAAACAAATAAATAGAGAAAATCAATTTTATTCTATATTCAATTTTAATTGTAAAATATTGTGTGGCAGTATGTGTGGTGAGTATGTTTCTAACTAAATTTTGACTTCTACACATAAAATATATGCATTTAATCAAAATATGACAGATTATGTGATTGGAGGGTTGATATTAAATCTGAAAATTCATCCTTCAATCTCAGCCGTTGGCGGATCAGGACAACTACGTGCATTATATAAGAATGGAGATATATATATATTGTTTTTATTCTGTTTTTTTTACATTGTTTGACAGATAATTAAATTTAATTTAATTAGGGATTTATATATGTAGACTCGGCAATGTGACACATGTCATTCACCTGGAATGTTCCCAATTCAACTACGCACTCCTTAACTTCATTGAATGTCCAAACTAATTCCATTCATATGTTTTAAGGGAAAAGTTCCATGGAACTACATACACATTAGTCAAATTCTCGTTGATTAAACAAAATTATACATAACCATGGATAATAATGTCGGCTATATTTAATTTATCGGATCAATATTCCTGGAAAAGTGGTAGAAATTTTTTACGGTTCGTTGCCAAGGACACAAATTAATTCGATTGGCCTTTCTTTAAGGAGAATGTAATTTCACTATTTGACTTAACCAAATTAAGAAATTTTGAACCGACGGAGAACAGATCATATAGTCACACACAGCGAATGCAATGCGGAGACTGCTCATTTAATTGCATGTAAATTAACGATGTAACGAGGGGTTTGAAACAGTGCCTATACCTAGGATTTTCCTGATTAAATTTAAGGAATATCTCAAGTAAAATCCACTATTTTTCTTAGTAAACTTCCTCAATAACCGACTATAACCTTCCTATAAATATCGTTATATCCCTAATATCTCATCATATTCCTCATCTAATTAAAACCTCATCAACAAATTAACTTAGAAACTCATCTTAGTTACGTTACGACTCAGCATTCAAACCTGCTAAACAATGAGCTCCGTTGATGTAAGAGGAACTAAGAAACCTAAGCGGCACCCGTTATGTCCAGGAAAGAGCGGCCAATGCCAATTTCCAGGCTGCAGCTGCCGTCACAATGCACAAAATTCAATGTTCTCGACTGATCATGATGATACTTTCTCGACTGATCATGACGATGCTTTCAGCGGTTTATATGAAGATAATGACATGCTCGATGCTTCTCAGCGACTCGGTGCTGCTTCTGAATTAGTAACCGATAATGTTAGGGAGTTCGATGATGAACCAAAAGCAAGCAAAGATTAGGGAGGTGTCTGACATTATATATAATAGGCAGGAACAAGTCTTGCTTGAATTCTGAAATGCCAGGGACATATATTTGCATTTATATCTGTCATTGTTGTACAAAAGAAGTTTAGTCGTCCATTGTTAATTCCTTAATTTGTATTGGTTTTCATGTCTGGTCTGTGAAATCTTTGTAATATATTGGGTTATGCCTTCTCATAAAGTTTATGTAAATATGCTTGTATTTATGAATTTTCATTGTAAAATTCCGATTAGGGAGAACATATCAGAATGCTTTTAATATTTTTGGTGAAATATGTTTCTCATAAAGTTTATGTAAACATGTTTATAATTTCTCGGAAAAACATCATATATACTTCATGACCTATTCCACTAACCACCAACCAAATACAGAACCAACCTTAAAAAGTGATGTATAAAATTAAAGGCTGGTTTGACTCAACATATATAAACTTCATGTAATTAATAGTTTATATTGTTTTAATAACACTCTCTTAACAGCATGAAAACTTCTGTATTAATTTTCAATTTCATTTGCTGAAGTATACCGTCTCCTAGGAAATTCCCTGTAATCTCGAATATTTCATACCTTTGAACAGATATGAACGATTCAATTTATCACATTTATGTCAATTACCAACAATTATATATATTGTAAATTACCTGCACCTTCCATAGCAACTCAATAGTTTGAATTCTAGATAGCAAGTGTGGATTTAACTGGCGCGCGTGCTTAATTAATTTAGAAAAGCATGAAGTTTACCGTAAATTACATGCAAACCAAGCATATCAGGATTTTGCTATACATACAAATTACCGTAAATTACATGCAATCCAAGCATATCAAGATTTTGCTATACATACAAATTAATACGAGCACAACTCGAGCGGGTTGAGGATTAATTCACTGTCAGCCAAATCCTGATTTACCGACAATATTGAATAGTACCGGCAATACAGATCAGAATTTGACAACTTTGTAAAGAATCCTGTGATCAGCACTGTCAGCCAAATTCCTTTAAAGAGATATATATTACAGCTTTTTTGGTATTTAGAATGCTCACAGGATCCTTAATTAATATCTTGGGCAATTTTTAATTAGGAAAAGGAAAAATGAAATTTTGTGTTCAAACAAAAGGCATATTAGAGCAACATGAAAACAAATTAGTTGATCAGAGATTACATCGATCTGCATTTGTTTAATATGTTTGATATCAAATATTTTTTAGAAATGGGATGGAGTAATATATATGAAAGATCGATCAACTTCCCTGCAATTACGGATCTGATATATAATAATTGTCAACTTCTGAAAATTTCTGCATGACATATATTTTATATATTTCATCCGTGCTATTTACAAAATCCACCTTAATTTACTTTAGAAAATATTATTGCAACAACATGATCTTCTATATATTTGACATAAAACATAACACCACTACATATAAAGAATGCGAAATAATAATTAGCCATTATTTTTCATTTTATACAAATACGTTAAACAATAATTACATATTGTCATTACAACTACAAAGTCACAAGATATAATTATCATATAAAACAAACTAATTAAAATCAAATTAGGTATATAATTACAACTATATATGCAATTATCATGTAAACAGACCTATATATTTGACATAAAACATAACACCACTACATATAAAGAATTCGAAATAATAATTAGCCATTATTTTTCATTTTATACAAATACGTTAAACATTAATTACATATTGTCATTACAACTACAAAGTCACAAGATATAATTATCATATAAAACAAACTAATTAAAATCAAATTAGGTATATAATTACAACTATATCTGCAATTATCATGTAAACAAACATATATACAAATACGTATCTATATATACAGAACAGGAGAACCTGCTACACGTACACTACAGCAGATGAAAGTACATATTTAATTAACTATTTACACACACATATATTGGATCACTATAAACAAATGAGTCACTCCATCTTTTTTAACACTGTATCTTCCTAATTGTAACTTGGAGAATCCAGGTTCAGTACCAGTGTGAGACATGCATCCTGAATTTTAAGTCCCTGCATTGTGAATGCAAGTCTTTATTCTGCAGCGCTTTTTCCCAGGACATGCAGGGTGTATCTGCCAATATGTAGTTTATTTATATCAGTTTGTTCTCTTATATAAATTGTAATGGAAATTAATATAGACATCAGAATATAGATATTAGCAAGATTAGCTAACAAGGATATGTGAGTGTGCGTGTGCATGTGTGTCAAGTAAACAGCAAACAAGTTACAATGATCGATGTAAATATTAAAACTTGTCCCACATTTCCAAATGAGAAAAAGTACATATACATATACTGATATACATATACTCAGACAGAAGTAGACAACAATGAGAAGAGTGTACCTTAACTGGTGGATTCACTGGCCTTGGTCGACAAGGAGAGCTCATCTTCTAGTTAGAAATTTAATCGGCTTCAAACTAGTTATATCTTGTTCCTCTATCTATACACAGAGCTCTGATCCTGAGTTGCTATATTTATAGCAAAATCCTAACATGTGCATGTAATTGGATGGAATATTCCCGTATGTTTAAGTTATTCCAAAGCATGTAATTAAGTTAACAGCTAGCACATTAATTTTGCATGGAAAAATAACTGAGTTGCTAGTGAATTTACCATAAATTAATTCAAGTTATATTAAAGAGGGTACCTTCACACCTGGCATATTTCTGCCAATAGTTTGTAAATTACCTCACTCTGTATCTAGGATATAATATGGAGAAATTTCTGCTAAAATTTATTTTTCTGACTAAGTCATCCATCCTACATATTCTTACCATCGATATGTTTTTATATCATATAGCATATATACACTACAAAGAGAGGGAAAAATAGAAACATACAAAAAATTGTTTCTTCCATGGACGAGGATAAAATCATTTAACAGCGTCGATACATAGATACTCGTGAATACTCCCGTTAGTAATATTGACTATATCCTCATAAATTGCAATTTCTGGAGTCTTACCATCTCACTCTCGATAATAGTCATTTTTTATTCTCATAAAATAGTTTTTTTTAGATTAAATAAGACAAGTCTAACACCCACTTGTTATGTCAAAAATTAATATTTAGAATGCATAACCAAACTGAAATTGTCAGTCAATACATATCAATAATGACTTGAAGTAAAAAAAAATAGGCCGCAATTATTTTGTTCTATGTTTGTATATATTTTTAGTATATAATATTTTCAAAGGGATAACAAGATTATGTTATTCTAATCTCAGCCATTGATCTTTATAGAGATTCACACATGAAAAAAGAATTTCAATAAAATTCGTGCATGTAAAATTTTGAATGATTGGTTAGTAATAACAGGTCCTGTAATCCCTTTGGAATAGCAGCAGATTTATTTCTCAAATTTAGGACATGAGTTGCAGTGTACTCTCATGCAATTGCACCTCCGACGTGGCCGACAAAGATGGAATTTTGGGTTGAAGAAGCTTGCTTGGTCAAATTTGTTCTTGACCAGGTAACTTGACTTCCATAGATATAAATATTGTTTTTATTCTGTTTTTTACATTGATTTGACAGATAATTAAATTTAATTAGGAATTTATATGTGTCGACTCGACAATGTGACACATGTGTCATTCACCTGGAATGTTCCCAATTCAACTGCACCTTAACTTCATTGAATGTCCAAACTAATTCCATTCATATGTTTTAAGGGAAAAGTTCCATGGAACTACATACGCATAAGAGAAATTCTCGTTGATTAGTCAAAATTATACATAACCATGGATTTAATAATGCCGGCTATATTTAATTTATCGGATCAATATTCCTGGAAAAGTGGCAGAAAATTTTTACGGTTCGTTGCCAAGGACACAAATTAATTCGATTGGTCTTTCTTTAAGGAGAATGTAATTTCAATGTTTGACTTAACCAAATTAAGCAATTGAACCGACAGAGAGAACAGACACGGATTAGCATTGAATTTACCAATCACTTTCCCTAACAGAAATGGTCAGCGTTTCGGATGTAATAGTGCGAGTGCCCTTCAATTGCCAAAATATTCCAAATTTTCCTAATATTATTTCATGTGTATATAATATTTTCTTTGTAATAGGTTGGGATATATATATATATATATATATATATATATATATATATATATATATATAGCTTATATATATTAGATGAAAAATTAATTTTACAGTTATGCTTTTTTGGAAGGTCTTACAGACCTTTACGAACAATAAATAACATAACTCTGGTTATTTTTCTGAATTATTTAAATTTTGTTTTAGAATAAATTATATTTTAACATATAATGAGGAGAGTTCAAATGCTTATATTTTTTAACTCTCCTCTAATTACATTTGAACTCCAAATTTTTATGTACACGGAAAAAATCACGATATTTTGATTTTGTTTTTATTAGTATCAAAACCTTGCAAAAATACATCTATGTAGATATATAAATTCTAAATTTTAATTTTTCAACTTATGAATAAAAAAACATATTTCTCAACATATTTTTCAACATCTTACCTCTCCAAATAGTTTCTTTCAAGCATAGTGGAGCATATATATCTTGGTTGGCTGAATATTCATTCTAAATATTAAAATAAATAAAAATGTGCAACACAACTATACGCACGACATACAAATATTGAAGATAACCAAATAAAAACCAAGCTCTCTACAACTAAAAAAGAAACAAAAACTAAGAAAAACTCTCACAATCAAGATCATTATGCACATCCCATTTCATTGAAATTCAGTAGAAATTACAACATCACCACCTTTGTAACAAAACCTCTTCTCTGGAGCTTGCAAAATTATTTACCCACTCTACACATATTTTTTTTTTTTTGAAAGAAGTGAGATTCCACCGATTTCCATTAAACTAGAAACCATTACAATATTCAGATTCATACCACCTCTCTGGTACCAGCAAAAACAAACTATACACATAATTTTAGAATCCTAAACAAAACAAAATAAGTAAACAACTCTGGCAAGCCAGATGAAAATACATATTATTTTAGAATCCTAAACAAAACAAAATAAATAAGTAAATTTTCATCACAACTCGATACATAAAACCATATGTCAATTTCCTAAGAAATCTCTTTCAAAATTTGTGGCACTCTAGCCATGCTATTGGCATATTTGAAGATACTATTGATGTAACATGGTTCCCATATAGTGATCGGACTTCTCTCTTCAACTTGTCCTGTCTCAGTTTCCCAACGAAACCACCTCGAATTGTTAATTTGATCAGTCAGCCGCCGCACCGTGATGTAAACAAACTGCCCATCAAACCCTACTGGGAATATGATGTGTTGCCCGAAGAACAATTCAGACTGGCTTTTGCGACACAACTGCATGCCATCACAAAAGTTAAATGCATCCAACATGCCATCCCAACTAGTCGCATGCAACCTATACCAGCAGGACCCTCCAGCCAGTCTCCACACCTTGATCCCACCAACCCAAGTAAGGCAACACGTGATTTCACCGGCATAGACTCCTATATGAAACCTTTCTTCTATCAATGGCTTCACTAAAGGCCACAGTAGAGACCCTGCTAAATCCCTCTTTGTATCATACCACAAAAGGTACCCTCCACAATCCCAATATATCACCCCCTTTGCACACACTGCTTTAATTGCAGGCGAATATGGGCCTACACATATGCTCGTGCTCGAAAGGGTCCATTTGCCAGTGTCTGAACAAAATACATTAAACTGGTACACGTAACCATCTATATTGTAGTGAGGGTGAACAATGGTGAACCGATCTGGCAACTCGCAAGGATCATAAGCAAGACCCATTTTATAGATGACATGTTTATACCAACCAACACCTTTTGGTACAAACACCATCTCTTTGGTAGCAGGATTACAAACGCAGAGGGATGACTTGTAACTGAATTCACCATCGAGGAGGAGGAGGCCATTTGTGCAGGAGACTAGATTGATCTCATCATAACAAGAGGTTGGGTTGAGGAAACTGAGGGATGGATCGGGGACACCTATCAATGTCGGGTCGGGGAAGAATGATAAGATGCCATCTATCGACATGTATACAAAGCTACTTGATGAAGTGTCTGCTGAGCGAGACTGGTCGGCAGCAAATTTTGCATCAGTGCTTATTAGTGACAGCAATTCCTTCGAAGTGCATTTCAATCTGTTGAGGTATTTAAAAGGGAGACGAGGCAAGATTTTTTTGTGAAGTAGGTGGTCAGGAAAATCTCTGTGCCTTCTGGAAGAGCTAACCCTAGATTTTCCCATGACCTTGTCTCTGACCAATTGAACAGCTGTAACACTCCCACAGTCGTTAAAGAAAGACTTCAAGTCTTTCTCCTTAGTCTGCATTATTATAACAAATAAGATTTATCTAATTGCATTATTTCTCTGCCAGAAAGAAATGAAACATAGTCAAAACAACTGGATGGTGGACGATGGCTAAGCAAAAAAAAAAATAGGATCCAAGGTATTTTTCATAGCGGTTAGAATTAACATATTTGGGGCACCTGTATGTACCAGCCTATGCTATAATTAATTTTAATCAGAACTTTATCCTTGTGTTGTCCAATTGTTTAGTCAAGTCTCTGGTAAAAAACATTCATACTTTTACATAGGCTATCCAATGTGTAACTCGTGCTCGTAACCATTTTTACGCTAGACAAAACAGTATGTGGTATTCTATTGGTAGCATAACAATTATAGTTAAAGAGTTGGTATCCCCCACATTTTTTTAAAAGAAAAGTACGATCCTACTATTCTAAATCAAATTCATATAAAAGGCCCCGTGAATTGTAAATCGGATCAATCCAGTCCGTTCGTTATATATAAGTAGGGCCCTATTATTAAGGGTTTTGTGCCAGCAGATTATCAGCTAATGGGGCAAGTTGTTAAATACCCAAGCACTTGGGATAATCAAACTGTAATAATATAAAATGTTACATTGTATTGTGTAACAGAATACCATCACACAGTACTATTTTTGTTGTGCTACCACCCCTAAATATTTTCTAATTGGATGTTAGCGGAACTTATTTTGCTTCAAACTAGTTTGAGTTATTTAAAAAAAAATAATTAAAATTATCCAATGAGCCTGATGATCGTAATAGGTATGGGTAGGATCCTCAATAGGTACAGGTTTACCAATTCTTAGTGAATATGAGTATGAAACACGAACTATCTACCCTAGTGACTGAAGCTGCATTACCATACTAGTTTTGGTACTGTACCGTTATAGTTGTTGCTAGTGTTACATTGACCAAAAAAATAATTAAGAAAGAAAGTAAAAAATCATAATAAATTTTCTATATATTTCGCTGAGTTGTCAACTTCAGTTGGCAAAAAACTGGTATACATTTATTCTGTGCATGTATCTAAACTAGAAAGTATAATGACAAAACAGATTTTCACAAGAGTGTATTATGCATAGACACTTACCTGAAGATTTAGGGTAGAAACAAATGCCGTGCACTGGTCATTGTAGGACTCAGGTTTTGCTTTCTCGATTTCTTTGCTTTTCTCTTCTTTTTCAAGTTGTTTTTCGTTATCTACTTCCACTCGGCCATGATCAGGCTGGGGCTTCTCCTCAATTTTTGGTGCATTCTGTTTTCTTTTCTTTGCAGGAGGTTGTGCCTTTGCACTAGACTTCTGTTTGGTTTTTCTTTTGAGAGGATAACGAGTGGTTTCCTTTACTGAAACTGAAGAATGGTCGATTTTACCTTTAGACTCTTGCTGTGCCTTGAACAGCATTACACCATTAAGCCATGTTTATTATTCAAATTATAATAAACTGCTAAATAAATAAGAGATCAAAAGCTATATTAAAAAAGAAAAAAAAAACTATTCATGCCTGCTATATAGAATCATCAAAAACACATAACTATCATTCAATTCTACCACTATCATTCTGTTTGCTTATATTAAATTATGTACTGCTTGGTTGTTTGCTAATGTTAAATTATGTATTGTTTGGTTGTTTGGTTTGCTTATATTAAATTATGTACTGCTTGGTTGTTTGCTAATGTTAAATTATGTATTGTTTGGTTGTTTGGCATGTACTGTTTGGCTGTTAAATTATGTTAAATTCAAAGATTTAGTGTTTCTGTTTTTGGTTAATTTGCATTCTATTATGTACTATTTAGGACTTTCGGGTTAAGAAATTTAAAATTTAAACATCAATTGTCTTAAGTCTTGACAAGTTGCTTAACGAGTTACAGTCAACTCAAGTTGGTAATGAGTTGAGTTGTCGACTCGGTATTGTCTTCTCAACTCGAGTTGACTCGCTCATCACCTTAATGAACCAAGCACGAGCATACCCCGACTCGCTCAAACTCAGTTCATTAACAGCCCTAAAGTCCGCCAGGAAGTATCCATTTAAGAAAAAAAAACAAGAAAAAACCAAAGAAAAAAACAAGGCTTGACAAGATCAAAATGGAACGAAAATAGGAATATTTGGTTTGCTCCACAAATACAGAGTCCTAAACAGTCCAACCAGCAGCAAGGGCATAGTGGACATCAATGTGAGCTTGGATTCTGACTGAATTAAAACGTGAGAAACAATTAAGGGGAAACAGAGCAAATCTGCTAGTGCTTGATAGAAAGGATGTTCTTTCAAAACACTTGAATTACTCACATAAGCAAGATTGCAAACTATCCATCCCGGATTTAGTGGGAACCAAGCTATTTTGTAAGAATTAAGATATTATTTAATTGATTAGCTGATTCTATGATAAAGTAGATGTCTAATTTAGCACCTAAGTTCTAACATCAGAAGAAAATTTACTATACGTTTAACATATATATGTTAGATTGTTCTAGGAGGGAGGTCACATTAACCCCATTTTCAAAATTGCAATCATGTTTTTTTTTTTTTTTTTTTTTTGACAAAAAGGCAACAAGGCCCGCTTCATATATAGAGTTAAGTTACAGGCTTACAGCAATCATGTACATTTATTTATTTTTCCAGTGACCAGAGAGGTAGTGAAAGAGCGGGAGAGAGAGCATCAGAAATACCTGGAGATGCGAATCATAGTACAGGGGTTGACTGCGCAATGCTTGTTCGAGGGCTTGGATGCGGAGCTCATCAGCCCCTTCATCAGCTTTTTCCTCCGAACCAAAGTTGTCGGAGGATGAGGCGGTAGCGGTGGCAGAGGCTAGGGCTTCCGAGGCCGTCAGCATCTCTTCATCCTGATCTGATCCCTCTAGGGTTATTATCTTCTTCTCTCGCCATTTGAGTCCTCTTTTTTATCGGTTCGGTCCATCGATTGGAAACAGATTTTTATGGAAATACCTTGCGATGAGTCCAGAATCTCTGAGGTAACTCAAATTTTGATTTTAAATCCTGACCGTACGATCAGAATTGGGACAATCCAGTTCGAGGATCGAGGTACAAATACAATGCATTTGGTTACTGAATAAGCTCCAATTAAGTAGTTCCATAACAAACTTAAACCAAAAAGAAACTTGGGTTTTTGCAAAAATATGCAAGCTAGATTGGGTATACGTAACTGAAAAAACTAAGCTTTAGATGGGTGAAAATCAGGTGTGCTAAAAAATTAGAGTTTCCAAATCAGGTGCAACATAGAGATGCTGTGGGAGCAAGGGAAATTACATGCGATAGAGAGAGAGAGAGGTTTACCAACTACACCGGTTCTTGCACGATTCAAGAAAGGCAGAATGAAACCAGGTGACAACAAGAGAAGGAGAGGCAATGGAAAAGCAGGAGTCAGAGAGGAAATTCAGCGATGGCGAGAAGAGAGCAAGAAGGGCAAGAGGAGCGGAGCACAAAGAGGGAAATTACACAGAGAGGAGAGAGGCGGGGAAGAGAAAGGAAAGAAAAAGGAGGAGAGAGAGGCAGGGGAGAGAGGAGATGGAATTGGGAAATCATACTAACGGAGCGGACTCGCATTTATTTTTTTCCGTTCCGTGAAGTTTAATCAGCGCTGTGATCAAGTACGAATCAAAATGCAGATCTGACGGTTTAAAAATTATCATAATTTTCTCAGAAATTCTAATGTTATGACCAGTGTTGTAAAAAACGGACTTAACGGCCGATTAATCAGACACGGTGGCCAAACCGTTCTGAATACGCTTAACGGAGGCCTATTGGCAGGAAAAAAACGATTAATCGGCCATTTTTCCGATTAATCGGCCGTTTTCTGTTTAATCGGCTGTTTATTTCCGTTTATTGCCGTTTTTTTTTTTCCGTTTATTCCCCTTTTTTTTCCGTTTATTCCAGTGATTTTTTTTTATTGTGTGTGATAATAAGGTTTATAAATCATGTATTGTAGTTTTATTTGTGCTTGGATATTCATCTAATATTTTTTATATATGTTTTTTTTTCTTCTTGCTTACTTTGAAATTGATTAGTTCTTCTATTATTTATATACCATATTTTTTTTTTACTTACAAATGTAATTTTTTCAATTAGTACGACATGTTTATTTATGAAATTATGTTATTATCATAAATTAAATTTAGTAATTTTATGTTGGAATGTTTTCTTTCTTTCAAATAATATGTTATTAGTATTTGAAAAAGCTTAATTCTCAAATTTATTTTTCATTAAATAAATGTGTTACTTACACATGCAAAATGATTACGTGTTACAAAGAAATAAGTATAGTGTCATGTTATAATAATAAAACTAACTTAAATTAAGTTTATTTGATAAGGTTAATGAGTTAAATAAATAATTTTTAATAAATTATGATATATATACATAAATTTAATAAAAACGTCAAATTGTCCACATAATTCCGATTAATCGGCCACATACCGATTAATTGCTAGGCGGTACTCGTCCGTCCGATGACCGCATACCGTTATTTACAACACTGATTATGACATTGGCCGGACTCTATATATATATATATTGCACATAATAATAGGCTGTTAACCGAGCAATGTGCAATGTGAAGATAAAGGAAAAAAAGAAAAATCATATATACACTATATCTCACTTTCTCGGAAAAACATCATACTTGGGGATCCATTCCACTAACCACTAACCAAATACAGAACCAGCCTTAAAAAGTGTTGTATAAAATTAAAGGCCGGTTTGACTCAACATATATAAACTTCATGTAATTAATAGTATATATTGTTTTAATAACACTCTTAATTACAGCATGAAAAGTTCTGTATTACTTGCATGTGAATTTTCAATTTCATTTACTGAAGTATATATACCGTCTCCTAGGAAATTCCCTGTAATCTCGAATATTTCATACCTTTGAACAGATATGAACGATTCAATTAGTCACATTTATGCAAATTACCAACAATTAATTATATTGTAAATTACCTGCACCTTCAATAGCAACTTCCCAATTACGAATCTGACATATCATAATCGTCAACTTCTGAAAATTTCTGCATGACAT